>JAVJIF010010365.1:0-204005 GCA_038442645.1 Agave tequilana | reverse complement strand
TGGAATGCTAGATGCATGAGAGTGAAGGAAGTGGGAACGTTCACTGAAACAAAATAGGACAATGCTCACATTAAGGCCTCGAATCAATACAAAAACATTAAATTTAATGAAGATGAATATTGATATCACTTTGATTCTCCTTTGGGCGAAACCTAAGCATATCCAGTGTTCACTCTACAAGTGAGACCTTTTATCACCTATGAGGTCTAATATAAATTATACCACTTAGACAGTAAGTCATGTTACCTTGGGTATACAATTCTACACCACTAAGTTACATAAATCACATTACCCTACCCGATTCAAATTATTTGAAAGAGACTTTCTTTGGGCCAGTCCCAATCTCCTAACTAGAACCGCCACCGAGAATATTATGACTTTAATGTCCCTTGGTGACAAATCTTTTATGTAGTTGTATTCATAAGGCTTACTAATGTAGGTCACTTTGGCAAACTACTAAATCAATAAACCTTCATGAATATAAAAATAACCAATAATATTCTCTAACCTTTTATTTGAGTTATTCTATAATTCTCCAATATTATCACTTGACCAATTCAATCAATATTAACACAATAAACATTAAATGTGTAACATATATTTATGAATGAATTAACAAACATTAGTCGATGGTCAAGGTAGTACTAGTCGACTTGTGGCAAGTCAAGTCGACCATAAAGGAAATCCCAGTCGACTAGGGTCAAGTCAAGTCGACTATATAATTTAAGTCTAGTCGACTAGGGCAAAGTAAGTCGACTATAAATGAAGGGCTAGTCGACTAACAGAGAAACAGAGAACCACACATCTCTCGGGTTAACCTGTTAGTCGACTATAGCAAGGGAATAAGTCGACTATACTTATTATTAGTCGACTACTAAAAGATCAAGTCGACTCCTGAAGTGAAACAGAGAGTTATTAACATTCTGGAAATAGACCTAGCGACTAGTATTATGGGCAAGTCGACTAACAGTCGATGAAACAGTTATCGACATGCGGTTTGGGTCTGGGTCTGGGTCTGGGCACGGGCCCGGGTCTGGGTCTGGGTCTACTGGACTCGGTGTTCAGATCTGAGTCTGAGTTCCCTACCTGGCCTGGTTCTTTTGAACCAAGGTCCCGCTCCTGTTGCAAACCTGTTGGATTGCCAACAGTTGCGCACCTGTTGGACTGCCAAAGGTTACGCACATGTTGAACAACCAAAGGTTGCAAAACAGTCCGCTCCGCGTCAACGTTTTGCGACTGTTGGACTGCCAACAGACACGGCTGGACCAAAGGTTTGCAGCTTTTGGTTTGGGTCAAACATGTTGGCCTACTCCTGGAAAACTATATAAAGCCTCCTGGTTCTCAATTAAAAAACACCAACAGAGAATAACTCTCTATCTCTCTCTCTCTATTTAAAGTTCTGAACTGTTCTTCCAAGTTCTGAGCTGCGCTTCCAGCTGAAGTGGGAATCCGCGATTTCCAGCGTAAAGTGGGAATCCGAAGCGACTTCCTAAAGGGAGATTCTGCCAAATTCTTCACCTTCCTACATCTTAACAGTGGGTGTTCCTCCAAAAGAGTAAGACAAATATCATTTGAAATTTGTCATTATACCGCTGCTTTGCTAATCCTGTGTAGGTACTGGTTGACTACGGTTCGACCGTACGGTGATTTGGTAGTGCTATCCAAATACGTGAAGAAGTGTTGTATCTTGAGAGACCAGCGTCCATTATCCCGTTAGCACCGGTGCGGGGACGTAATTGTCTTAAGGAGATTCGCTCTAAGCGTACCTCACTTCAGATACTGTATAAGTGGATTAAGTCCTTTATACAGGGATATACTTTATAGTATATCGAGATTGATTTAGATTCAGTCTAAGTGATACTGTATAAGTGGATTAAGTCCTTTATACAGGGGATATACTTTACAGTATATCGAGACTGACTTTGTAACGCCCCGATCCTGCGGGTACGGAGACGTTACTGCAAAGTATATACGTAGGTCAGAAATACCCTCACGTATATCGCTAAGCATCAGTACAGGCAAGAATCAGAGTACGGAAGCAAGTGGTGCATTATACATTCCAACACATGAGTACAATTACAGAGTCATCACCAGATGTGACTAATATTACAATAATATTACATCACTGATATGCGTAATTGCCTGATTACAGAAGATGGTACATATATGGACAGTACAAAAGGGTGCTCACAAGATAGCCGGAGATGTCGCGAGCCAACCAAGAGGTACGAGGGTGGGACTGGAGCTACAACTAGTCTGTCTGCTCCACAGAAATAAGCTAAGTCTCTGCACAAGAAAATCTCCTAGCTTCAAGCTCCAGGACCTGGACATGAGAATCCAGGGGGGTCAGATCAAACTCCCCAGGCGAGTGGTAATACGAAAGCCAAATGGCGAGTATGGGTAAGCAATGTGTATCAATAAATCTGGATTATAAGCAGGAAACCATGTTGTGGACATAAGCGTGCAGGAACAAAAGGAATATAGTAGGTGACATCCATGGTATAACAAGATAGAAGTAAAGTAGGTAGGGCAATACTAATTATCTCCTAAGCTAACATAAAACCGATAAAACCGAATAAAAACCGATTACGAGTAAATCCAATTGTACAGGTTGGGTCACGGCTCCATGAGATTAGTACTTCGAAGGAATAATTCAAACAAGGAAACCCTCTTTATATACCTTTACCTCATTTTACCGTAACCTGAACGGTTACAGCTCGAGTTATAAAACAACACAGCAGTTTCATATTAGTATATATTATTATTAGGCTGTCTAAGTTGTAGGTTTTAGTATGCGTCCCATTACACATACTTCTACTTACAACTTATAGAGCAAGTTATTTGAAACTGATAAAGTTCGATGAATCATGTTCTGGATGGGCCCCGTACATGCCCGGGACAACGGTTCAGGAGTATCCGGTGCTTAGCCGGAACGTACCGCTAGGTAACGGGACTTATGGACGCCCGAACAGGATTAGAGTATCGCAGATCTCATAGAAATAGGCCTAGGGCGTGTGCATACTCGGCAAGAAATGATCAGGAGTAGGGTGCCAGCACACCCACGGAATCCCTGATGGCCGCCAGGTGATCCCTCAAGTATGTGGCCACACGTGACTCGATAGTGCCACCATGAACATGATTAATCAGGGCCCATCAGTTTCCCCCCAAACCGGGTGCAAGTTGTTCTAATTATAATATATCAAGTAAGAATCACTTAACGGGAATAACAGGAGCAGGACATGATCAGGAATCAGGATCACCATAGCGGGAATCATAACAGGAACTCAGGTAACAAACAAGAGGTGGCCCTACAGATTCAAGAGGTGGCCCCACCACGAGTGTGATGTGGCACTTTGTTCTGAGGGGAATGGATTCTAGAGGTGGCCCCCCACGGATTTCAAGAGGTGGCCCCCACCACGTGTGTGATGTGGCACTTTGTTCCGTGTGGCACTTAGTTCCATTCAGGACTTGTCGGGAACAGGTGGTACAACATGAATTAGTGTCGAGTAATAGTATGTCCGGAATCAGGTGATAACATGTCAGACAGGTATATATATCAGTTTGTATCTGGCAAGTAGTAGAGTGATAGTCGAGAAATCATCAAGTGGAGCTGAGCAACTGGAGGTATGTAATCAATACAAGGTCAACGGGAAGGGTCTATTGTCAATAAAGTGATTAAACATAGCAATCAGCCAAACTTAGTCGACTAGGGAAAATAGGTAGTCGACTAGTGAAGAGGTTAGTCGACTATAGAGGAGGTCGAGTCGACTAGTAAAGTTTGCGTTTGGGAAAGCTGCGTTTCAGGAAGGAAAGGTAGTCGACTGGAAACAATTGGGTAGTCGACTAATAAGACTGCGTTTCAGGAAGGGCGCGTCTTCAGAAGGAAAGTTATCGACTGTAGCAAATGGATTAGTCGACTAATGAAGGCTGCGTTTCAGAATAGGACTGCGTTTCAAAGGGGTTAGTCGACTTGTAGATGGGTCAAGTCGACTAATAGAGTCCAACAGAGAACAGATTTAGCTTTTGGGAGTTGTGGTTGTTTGATATGTTGCATGCCATAAAATACAAGTATGGGAAAAAGTTGCCCAAGTCTTGGCGAGGAAATCACTCGCATAGTCAATGAAAATGGAAGGCAAGAGGATAGCGAGAACACTCGCACAACCAATGGAATAAGAAGTCAAAGCGAGATCACTCGCCTAACAATGTTCCTCGGATGCGTTTCAGCGAAGAGAAGCTCGGCCCCAATCCAAAAGGAGTGGCCGGTCTCAGAGTCTTGCCGATGATGAAAAGCACGGCCCCCAATCCAAAAGAGTTGGCCGGCCTCAAGGAGATGATGGAGTGGTGATGGTAGTTTGGAGAAGGTGAAGGCTTTCTTGGTGGAGAATGAAGAAAATGAAAAGGAATGAAGGGGAAGCACTTTTATAGTTGGTATGAAATGTGAAGGAGATGTAAATAGAAGTTAGAGAGGGGGTTTGTGTAAAATTGGGGAATTAGGTGACTCTCTTGGCCACTGGCTGGTTATGGTGATGAGAGAGAATGGAATATCTTGAGAGAAGACATTTTGGAAGAGAATAAATAAATGAAGAGAGAGAAGGGAGAATATAATAATGTTGCACACCATTTAACACAAAGGAAACAAAAGAGGAGAACTTGTCTCCCTCTCCCAAACGCAGCACACAAGCCTGCGTTTAGGCCCAAATGGGCTAAACGCGGAATTAAAGCCGCGTTTAGGGAGAAAGCCAAAAGCTGCGTTTAATAGAGGAGAGAGAAAATCATAATGACTGATGAAATTGATAATCAGTGCATTAAATGCAGCATGGGGAGGTGTGGAGAGGATCTCCGTATTTAATGCAGAATCAAGGTAGGTGAATCTCGCGTTTGAGGAAGGAGAGAGAAAATGGAGAAAAGGGAAAAGTGAAATATCTGGGTAATTTCTTGGTAACTGAGAAAAACTGAAAAACTCCGGAAAGTCTAAAATGAAAATAGCTCGGAAAGTTTCCCAAAAATTCTCAAAAATCATAAATATTATAAAATAATTTTTGGTGAAATCGGTTTTCAGAAATTCAATGCCATTTTCAAAATAAAATCCTGAAGTCCACCGTCAATCTCGGTCTACACCGGATTGGCCGGTGGGTTTTGATAAATTCTGAAAATTCTCAGAAAAAGTATTTAGATAGAAAATATGATTTAAGAAATAATGTCTAAAGACACTTTGGTAATTCCAATCCTATTTG
This sequence comes from Agave tequilana, assembly GCA_038442645.1. Taxonomy (NCBI): domain Eukaryota; kingdom Viridiplantae; phylum Streptophyta; class Magnoliopsida; order Asparagales; family Asparagaceae; genus Agave; species Agave tequilana. Next base: position 198,771 of record JAVJIF010010365.1, on the reverse strand, counting down.
TAATTAAAAATCCGGGAAATCGGTCAGCGAAACTGGCCGACACCGTTTTGAAGATTTTCAACTTAATTCAGGAAAATTCCAGAAAATCATGAAAAATCTAGAATATTGGAAAATGGTATTTAAAACTAAAATTGGTCAAATCGAAATATCGGAATGACTAAATCGAGTAATAACCTGAGATCGGGTCCTTGGTTCAGACTAGGACTGAATCCGAGTCCATGAATCAATCCAAGACAAAACAATCATGTAAACAATTCATAATACCAAACAAATACAGGAAGGAAATCAAAAAATGCGATCGAGAAATCTGAATACGCAACTAAGTACGTATTTTGGGAGCGAGGTGTTACAGACTTAGATTCAGTCTATTGGTGCTTAAACCAAGGAAGGAAATTGAAAGGTGTTTTAAATTAAGGAATGTTCTATTGAACGGAAAACACTCCACCTGATATTTGCCGACCTGGCCAATTAGATTGTTGATATCTCAGTGATCTTGATTAGTTGTCAGATGATTCTTGTTAAACAGGATACCCAACAATCTTAAGACAATAGTATTGAAGTTACTAACTCAGTTCTGCTTGAACTTGCAGAAGATGTCTGAGACAAATCAAGATAGCTCAAGCAAAGCAACAAACATGCCGCTCCAAAGTTTGATGCCTCCTCCACTTCCTAACCCGAAGCCGGAGAAGCAGGAAAGTTTGATGGCGCAGAATTCAAGAGGTGGCAACAGAAGATGTACTTCTACTTGACCATCTTCCATCTGGCCAGATTTCTGGAGAAGATCCACCAGAGCTACAACTGATGCATGAACTCAATGTGACTTCCTTTGCCGAAATATGTTCTTAATGGACTGGATGACTCTCTTTATAATGTCTACAGTCCAATCACTACGGCAAAGAAGTTATGGGCCAGTCTTGACAAGAAATACAAGACTGAGGATGCCTGGTACCAAGAAATTCGTCGTAGGACGATTTTCTGGATTACAAAATGGTGGATACCAAGACTGTCATCAGTCAGGTGCAAGAGTTCCAACTTATATCTTGTACGAAATAGAGGCCGAAGGTATGATTCTTCTTCCTGAAACTTTTCAGGTTGCAACAATCGTGGAGAAGCTCCCACCTGCGTGGAGAGACTTCAAGAATTACCTGAAGCACAAGCGAAAGGAGCTAAAAATGGAGGATCTCATTGTGAGGCTTCGTATCGAGGAGGACACCGCAAGTCGAAAAAAGGACCAGCAAGAACTCCTACGAAGCAAAAGCTAATGTGATCGAGGAACTCAAAGGGGAAAGCGTCTACTTCCAAAGGCTTGAAGCGGAAGAAGACATCCCAGGGGTACAAAGGCAAGGCCCAAGACGGGCAAAAGCATGCGCTTCAAAGGAACCTGCTATGTCTGCAACAAAGAAGGACATAAAGCTAATGAATGTCGCAGCCGTCTTAAGGGGACACAAGAAGAGCCACCCACAGGCAAACATGACCAACCATGAATCACCAAGTCTTTCAGCTGTGGTGTCAGAAGTGAATCTGACAACCAATACAAAGATTGGTGGGTTAGACACGGGAGCTACTCGGCCACACTGCTCGGAAGAAATGTTATTCTCAGAATATAAAAGCGTTAGAGCAAGATGAGCAGTTATTCTGGGTAATTCAGCTTCCTCAAAGGTTGAAGGAAAGGGCAAGGTCATCCTGAAGTGGACATCGGGGAAAGAGCTTACTCTTAACGATGTGCTTCATGTTCTAGACATCCGCAAGAATTTGATCTCCGGATCAATACTTAGTAAGAAGGGATTTAGAATGGTATTTGAATCTGACAATTTGTACTTACTAAGGGAGGGATGTATGTGGGTAAGGGCTATCTTGTTGGACTTTTTAAAGCCAATGTTGCAGTGGTAGATAAAAAGTCCGTGTATTTGTACCCGAAGCTAATAAATAAAGGAAATTCTTCTGTTATTTGCTTGAGTCTCCTATTTGTGGCATGCTAGATTAGGGCATGTAAATTACAAGTCTTTGAAAAAATTGTCTAATCTGGGATACATTCCTAAACTCAACTTGGAAAGAATTCGCAAGTGTGAGGTTTGTGTTGAGGCCAAGTTGGCTAAAAATTCATTTCACTCAATAGATCGAAATACAGAACCTTTAGGTTAATTCATAGCGATCTATGTGACTTGAAGTTTATGCCAACTAGAAAGCGGTTAAAAAGTATTTCATTACTTTTATTGATAACTGTACAAGATACTGTTATGTGTATCTTTTAAACAGTAAAGATGAGGCAATAAATATGTTTATAAACATATAAGGCCGAAGTGAGAATCAACTCAACAAGAAAATCAAGATTCTAAAATCCGATAGAGGCGGAGAATATGAATCAAATGATTTTAGTGAGTTATGTGCTAGTTTTGGTATAATACATCAAACTACAGCACCATACACTCCTCAGCAAAATGGAATTGTGAACGGAAGAATAAAATTTTGAAGGAGATGGTTAATTCCATGCTCGTAAGTTTGGAGCTCCGCAGAACTTGTGGGGGAAGCTCTACTAACTGCAAATCAATTCTAAATAGAGTACCCCACAAGAAACTTGGTCTAATACCATCGAGTTATGGCATGGAAGGACACCTTCCTACCATTACCTCAAAATGTGGGGGTGCCTGCAAAGGTGCTGACACCATTACCTAAAAAGGACTAAGTTGGGAGCAAAAACTATGGACTGCATATTCATAGGCTATGCCTTGATTAGCAGTGCCTACAGATTTCTGGTTCATAATCAGAAATATCAGATATTCATGTAAACATGATATGATATCTCGATCTTGCAGAATGCTGTGTTCTTTGAAGACATCTTTCCGTACAAACGGGAAGCAGATAAGACTTGTGGGAAAAGAACACACGAGATGGCGTTCAGGGACGAAAGCCCGAGGAACCAATTGTAAATGCGGAAATTGAACCAAGAAGAAGTCAGAGATCTAGAATCTCAAAATTTTTGGTCCAGATTTCATAGCATACACTATTGAGAGCGAGCCTCAAACATTTAAAGAGGCTATGTCAACCCCAGAAGTACAAATGTGGAAAGAAGCTATAAATAGCGAAATAGAATCCATACTAAGTAATCATACTTGGGAATTGGTAAACTTGCCTCCTGGAAGTAAACCACAATTGGGTGTAAGTGGATTTTCAAACGAAAATTAAAACCCGATGGATCTATCGATAAGTACAAGGCTAGATTAGTAGCCAAGGTTATCGGCAAAAAGAAGGATTTGACTACTTCGATACTTATTCACCAGTAACAAGAATAACGTCCATTCGGATGTTGATTGCGATTGCAGTATTGCACAACTTAGATATCCATCAAATGGATGTCAAGACTGCATTCTTAAATGGTGAATTAAATGAAGAGATATATATGGAGCAACCAGAAGGATTTAAAGTCAAGGGCCAAGAACACAAGGTGTGTAAATTGGTAAAATCCTTATACGGTTTAAAGCAGGCTCCAAAACAATGGCATGAGAAATTTGATAGTGTCATGATCAAAGATGGATTCACTATCAATGAATGCGATAAGTGTGTTACACGAAAACAGTTGGAGATGCATGTATCATTGTATGTCTTTATGTAGACGACATGTTGATACTTGGGACTAATATTGAGATTATTAAGTCCACTAAAAGAATGTTATCCAACAGTTTTGATATGAAGGATCTGGGGGTTGCTGATGTAATTTTAGGAATTAAAATTACTAGAAACCAGATGGAATCAGTCTATCTCAATCTCACTACGTGGATAAGATGATAGAAAGATTCAATGATCATGGGATAAAAGAGAATACAAATCCTTTTCTCCCACACGTCCACCTTCATAAGAATACAGGAACTGGAATACGCCAGTTGGAGTATTCGCAGATTATCGGAAGTCTAATGTATTTGATGAATTGCACTAGACCCGATATTGCTTACGCTGTAAACAAGTTAAGTAGATACACTAGTAATCCTAGTGATCTACATTGGACCGCTCTATACGAGTATTGGGTTACGTATCACATACCAAGGAATATGCCTTGAGATATGGACAGTATCCACCTGTACTGAAAGGATACAGTGATGCTAATGGGATTGCAGATTCTGAGGAATCAAAATCAACTAGCGGATACGTATTTACTCTAGCAGGAGCAGCGGTACATGGAATCTTCTAAGCAAACATGTATTGCCCGTTCCACTATGGAATCGGAATTCATAGCCTTAGATAAGGCTGGAGAAGAAGCAGAATGGCTTCGACAATTCTTAGAAGATATACCATTGTGGCAAAAGCCAGTGCCCGCTATATGTATACACTGCTATAATCAAGCAGCTATATCTAGGGCACAAAATGTTATATACAACGGTAAGTCTAGACATATTCGTCGTAGACATAATACCGTGAAGCAGTTGCTCTCAAATGGAATTATCTCTATTGACTTTGTATCGTCAAAGGATAATTTAGCGGATCCGCTTACTAAAGGTTTAAGTGGAGAGCGTATAAACTGCGCATCGAGGGGAATGGGTCTAAAAGCCTAACCTTACCGAGTCAGCTTAATGGAAACCTCACTTAGCGACTGGAGATCCCACGGACTAAGTTCAAGAGGAAAAACTAGTTATGATTGACTCAGCATGTAAGCACTTGGGAGCTTGACTCCAATCCATTCCTATGGTGCACATAAGTGCTTTTCTACAAGTGGGTAAGGATAAGCTTAACGCTTTTAATGATGCCTATATCTTGTTACTAAACAAGTGGAGTAGAGTAGACTACTCTTAATAGGTCCATCACCTATGTGAGTATAGAGTTGGGTCGGCTCTTTGGGAATTTCTATGGAGGCTGTTATTCCCTAAAGATACTCTCTGAAACCAAGAATGTCCAGGGTCAAAACGGACACAACAGGGAACCAAAGTTGATTTGGAAAGTCACTGTGTGAAGCTTGTTGACTTGACTTACACTAACGGCTAACAGTTCAAGACCTAGTTCACTGATTAGCCAGTAAGTCCGATAAAACTTTCGCTATGGAAGGTTCAAGACCTAGTTCACCTATCCTTATGCAGTTTCTTTTCTAAAGTACCTTACACAATAGAGTCAGTCTCTTTGTGTGTCATTTCCTTGAATCTCCATTCATTGTGGGGGATTGTTGGAATTGAAGAATATAAAGGGAATCTTCAAGTTGAATTATGGCGAGATCCGTTGATCAAATCAACCGGATGATGGTTGGAGTGTATTCTCCTTCCATTTGTGATGAACGTGGTATATTCACATGTTCAATTCCGACTTCGAATGAATGAGATATTCAAGTCCAAAGATTGCCTAATTCAAAGCCAAATGGGACTAAAGGTTGCTACAAGCATTTAGTCCCACATTGGCCGTGGGATGGAAGCTTGTGTAGTATAAATAGAGAAAATTGAGAACAAAGGGTGTGCCCTTTGGGTACTTGGAGTTTTCGCGCGCGCGAAAAGGAGGGAACTATGCACGTACATACGTGCGCGCACGCGCGCCGCCGCTGGCGGCGGCGGCGGCCAGCGCGCGTGCCGGGCCGGGTCGGGCACGGGCCCGGGTCCGGGTCTGGGTCTGGGTCTGGGTCTACTGGACTCGGGTTCAGATCTGAGTCTGAGTTCCCTACCTGGCCTAGTTCTTTTTGAACCAAGGTCCCGCTCCTGTTACAAACCTGTTGGATTGCCAACAGTTGCGCACCTGTTGGACTGCCAAAGGTTACGCACATGTTGAACAACCAAAGGTTGCAAAACAGTCCGCTCCGCGTCAACGGTTGCAACTGTTGGACTGCCAACAGACACGGCTGGACCAAAGGTTGCAGCTTTTGGTTTGGGTTCAAACCTGTTGGCCTACTCCTGGAAAACTATATAAAGCCCTCCTGGTTCTCAATTAAAAACACACCAACAGAGAATTAACTCTCTATCTCTCTCTCTCTCTATTAAAGTTCTGAACTGTTCTTCCAACGTTCTGAACTGCGCTTCCAGCCTGAAGTGGGAATCCGCGATTTCTAGCGTAAAGTGGGAATCCGAAGCGACTTCCTAAAGGAGATTCTGTCAAATTCTTCAACCTTCCTACATCCTTAACAGTGGGTGTTCCTCCAAAAGAGTAAGACAAATATTCATTTGAAATTTGTCATTATACCGCTGCTTTGCTAATCCTGTGTAGGTACTGGTTGACTACGGTTCGACCGTACGGTGATTTGGTAGTGCTATCCAAATACCGTGAAGAAGTGTTGTATCTTGGGAGACCAGCGTCCATTATCCCGTTAGCACCGGTGCGGGGGACGTAATTGTCTTAAGGAGATTCGCTCTAAGCGTACCTCACTTCAAATACTGTATAAGTGGATTAAGTCCTTTATACAGGGATATACTTTACAGTATATCGAGATTGACTTAGATTCAGTCTAAGTGATACTGTATAAGTGGATTAAGTCCTTTATACAGGGGATATACTTTACAGTATATCGAGACTGACTTGGATTCAGTCTAATTGGTGCTTAAACCAAGGAAGGAAATTGAAAGGTGGTTCTTAAATTAAGGAACGTTCTATTGAACGGAAAACCTCCCACCTGATATTTGCCGACCTGGCCAATTAGATTGTTGATATCTCAGTGATCTTGATTAGTTGTCAGATTGATTCTTGTTAAGCAGGATACCCAACAAAAAATATGTCATGAGAAAATAACCAACAACAATTTGTACCATATCTGATTTTGATTGATCCATGGCAGTGTTGGCACTCTAAAAAGATAAACTCCCATACAGCTCTTTAACTGGTCAGAACGATGTCTAACTTGTCAACATCTACAAAAGACAAGTCACGGACAAGCTGATGACCAACTCAACACAGCCAAAGAGGTAAAACATATACTTAGGCCATGCTGATCCAGTGAGCAGATAGCAGACCAAATACTACTTTTTGAGGCTAAATCAACTTAATACTTAGCCTCGCGTGAGACCAAGGTGCTAGCCTCGCTCCAGAGGCTAATTATCTAGCTTCACCTTGAAGTCCTTCTAAGCTTGACAGAGAGCTAAGGATCAGCTTCGCTTGAAGCTCCACATAGCCACACAGAGGGCTAATTTCTAGCTTCTCTAAGGCTTTAGCTCTGATTAAGAGCTTCTAATCCAGCGTGCGGAGCTAAATCCAGCCTCGCACGAGGCTTTCTACGCCTATATACGAGGGTTGGCTAGGTTAAACCTTTGACCTAGTATTTAGTGGGATAACCTCACTATGTTAGTGGGGTGAATGGCACTTTAAGTAGGCGGTTACACCCGCCCACTTTTCCTCCACATTCAGTGGAAACGGTCGAGTCAATAGACCATTTTTAGGCTCGCGCGAGCCTATCTAGCCTCACATGCAGCTCACATTTAGCCTAGCGCGGGCGTTATAGCCTCGCGCGAAGCTCAAAACAGCCTTCAGCGCAAGGCTAGCTGACTGTTATGAGTCGTGGCTGAATTTTAGGCGAGGTTACACCCTTCCAGAGTCTATAAATAGCTTATCTGAGAATGAGCTCAGAAATCGGGCATAATGCATCAGAGCTGAAGGCGTCGAGAAAGCTAGTAAGACTAACTTTTCCTTATTTCCCAGAAGCTCCAGAAAATTATTTCTCTAAGACCAGGGTGTTAATACCTTAAGACCTTCCTCTCTTTCAAGTAATCTTCGAAATCAGGCGAGAAGAAATTCTCAGGCAATAGCATTCGAAGATCGATCGCTCGCATCGTCAACAGGACAAAGTGGTCGCGCGCTGATCACTCTCACCGGCACACTTCTAGCCACAGAATCTCAGAAGAGATACTTGTAATCTTTTCTTCTTTTTTGATTACTAGTAACTTTCTCTTCACAATTTTGTAAGTTTCCTCGACTATCAATAATCAATAAAAAACAGACAGCTTGTAAACCCTCTTTATACACTATATTTGTTGTGTAATTAGATGGCATATCAGTTTGTTCTCCTAACAAGAATTTCAGTGATTGGCGTGATGTTGCTCTGGAAATGGCAACATAAAGTTGTCCATGACAGAAGACGGTTGTGTAGAGGAAAATTCCTATATATGTTGCAATGTTTGTCCCTTTCTTTTATTAATTGGCATGGCAGAAGCAAGCCTTAAGGAGAACTGGGCATGTTTCATAACAAAAGAAAATTCGCCTTTGTCTGTGAACATTTTAATTCTAGGTACAGCAACAATAGAGCCTATGTGGGATCCAGTCATGATCCTCGCTTCAATAACTTTTGAAGCAAGTCTTGTAATGATCAAACGCGTCACCTATTTTCAGCTTCAAGGAATGGTTTGGAACGCCAGAAGTAGTCAAAGAATTATGAAATTTAGTTGTGTAGAGTAATTCATTCTTCTATGCTTGTGTAGAACTGAGAGTATTGTATCTGCACTTGAATATGCTGGTAGGAATGAGAGTATCCGATCATTTATTGTTGATACTTGTTCCTTTGTTGGTGCCAAGTTTATTCTTTCCTTCAGATATGAAATATCCCAAAATTGATATGAATTTGCGGATAAATTGCATTTATAAGACCGTCAAGGGCTAGAGATTGTTCGATAAGTAAATCTTGTGGCATGGGTATCCATGTCGCATCAGCATCAGAATCATCACTTGTTTCTATTCCTTCTATGTTTCCATTCCCAATATCTAGCACCCAATTTGCAAAATACCCTATCTCAGAACGAAGTGATGGATCATTAGAGAGATTTTCCAATCTCATATTTTTTGTGAGCAAGAAAAGCTTGCAATACTGCTAAAGTGGTGATCTATTCAGTGAAGCTGCTACAATATCTTTGCGACGACCCTTGGTAACAACAGGCAAGATTTGTCGGAAGTCCCCACCTAAAACGACGATTTTACCACCAAATGATTTATGTGTAGAACCATTGTTTGGATCATGAGCTGCAAGATCTCTGAAAGTCCTATCAACTGCATCGAAGGCATATCTAATAGTCATAGGGCTTCGTCCCAAATAATCAAAGATGATTGTTGTATAAGCTTTGCTAAATTGATTGTCGCTTTATTGTGCAGGTTGAAAATTCAGTTATGTATATCGGTATCTTAAACTTTGAGCGTGCAGTTCGCCTGCCTGGCAAGAGCAAAAGATGAAATACCCGAGGAAGCAATGACAAGAACAATTTTTTTCTCACTACGGAGGCGCGCGATCAATGTTTTCCAAAGATATGTTTTTCTAGTTTCTCTACCACCATAAACAAAGAAAAGTTCTCCCAATTGCTTTTCACATGAATCCTGTATTGCTAAATATGATTTTTGTTGATCAGTATTGTGGCCAGTTTCCAATTCATTTAATTCAGTTGGAAGGGTTTCGCTGTCATAATTTAGCTCGTCATATATTAGATGATTATGCACTCCAACATTATCATGGATGTTTGGAACTGGAATTGGTGGATAATTTTTGAGACTTTGGCCATTGTGCGACGTAATTTGTTCTATATAGTAGCCAAACCTTGATTTTGTATCAGGGTTTCTTTTTTCAAGTCGATACTGGTAATCCTCAGTTAGAACTTTCCAATGCTTTTACCATAGTTTTTTTTTTGGATGAATCACTTCACAATAATAAGTATCACTGCAAATAATAATCTTGTTAACGTTGCACTGGACCAATATGACGCCTCAATTATTGCCATTGTCCATTCATTGTCATTATCTAAAAGACCAAGCGAAGTGCAAGCTGCTCTAAAAGTTGGTTCAACAGCTCCATTAATAGTACGCAAATCCTGAAAGCTTATTGCACCTTTAACCACATTCAATAACACGCGGAAGTAATATCGCTCCTCAGAGGTAGGTTGTGCATATGCGAGACGTCCTATTGAGAAACTTCTTTTCCTAGGCCCCAAGCAAGATTTTGTTTGTCCACCCAAATATATCAGGAAATTCAGTGTAAAGAAGTGATCGAGCATGTGGGTAAGTTTCATTAGCAGCTATAAACCATTCAGTAAGCATTGTTGTTTATCTTCTTCGGATGAAACCAAATGTTCAACACTTCCATTCTCATAAAAATAGATTTGTTATTCATTTGGGAGGTGGTATCTCAAACGCTGCACCGGTGGAACTCTTGTGCAAGCTGAACTCAAAAATACGTCATGCTGCTTCTGCAGAACTTATATAACGTGTATCTAAATACTGTTTTATCTCATCATCCTTATTTTTGGCTGGACCCTTCATCAAAGTTGTTCCATGATCCGGCCCTTGTGAACGTACTTGAATAAGTACTTAACCATCTTCGAATAAGTGCAAACTTCAACATTGATATGAGACTGGAACTTGCAGAGCAGAAAAGGATTGTATGGAACCACCCATGAAGAATTGACAAAAACATTCTTGACAATGGTTGTAGGACCACTCTTTCGTATCCTGTAGATAAGTAAACCTTCATAATCAATTCGAGTGAAATCATTGTATGGTTTGGGGAAGCCCCTTGAACATTTTCCATTCTTCATACAGGATGACAAAGGATTATGAATCCTGTATGGACCATGAATCATATGTTTATTGACCAAATTATGCATGTCTGGATCTGTAGCTTCATCGAGAATTTCTGCACATATCACGTCGTCAATTTGCTTCGTTGTCTTTAGTTTACTTTTCTCATTAAGAGTAATAAGAATGTGAGCATGTGGGATCCCGTGTTTCTTGAATTCAGTGACTGTTAAGTCTATTATATAAGATGAAAATGAAGGGGAAAATGTTTCAGAACAAATTCAGAGAAATGGGATAATTAGGTGTAAAAGAAAACGAAGAAGGTTAGATAGAAAGAAAAGATAACTCGCACAATAACATTACCAGAGGCACTTTTCTTGACAAGCTCATCAAGCATCAGATTGTATTTGATATGGAAATAATCATGCGACAATGTCTGGTCTGTCTGATGCTATTTGACCGGTATCATCTTGAAAAAAATCAGCGAACTCAACCCAGTTAGGATTTCATGTGAATGTGATGAATCGGTCAGGTACACCAGCCCATGAGCATATTGCCATTGCATCTTGGTAGTTTTGCAGCATGTATCGCGGACCGGCTGTGAATGAAGAAGGGAGGATAACTTTCTTTCCAACAGATTATGTGTTAGTATTGCCAGACTGGAGAGCATCGCAGAGACCTTGGTATAGGTCAGCTCTAAGCTGAGCTTGCCCCCTTAATCGTTGCTCCTCAATGCCACCATAAGCATCAACTATAAGTTCTTGTAAAAGCTTTCCACCTTCCAAAATGTTTGTGCCCTTGTCTTCTCGTTGTTGGAGTCGGTACGCAAAGAACTCTCTTATAGTAACTGTACATGTTTTTTGTTTCTTTGGAGTGCCCAAGTTGTGAAGCCCCCTATCCCACCCATCTTCTCCGCAAAAAAAGAGGACTGGATACTGCAATGGCATGTAAGAAGGGTGTGTCTCACTTATTCTCTGAAGATCCTTCGTTTTATTATACATAATGATGCCACGTCTATCATTGTTTCAAATTCACCACCTACCATAAGAGCAGCAATTTCATTCCCTCATGGACAACTATACATCTTATTACCCAGAACTCTATTTTCAACCAGCTTAAAGAGTAAACCTGCTCTCTTTATTGCCTTCATACCAGTCTCTTAACTTTTCTGATTCTCTGACATATCAGTTATTCTCATCGAATGTTTCTTTTAACTCCTTGACGATATGTTTATCAACTAATTTTTCATCCTTAGTTGGTTCTTTTTTTTATTCAAACAATTATATCTATTATTAGTATCATGCTCTGTATTATAGAAATACAACTGAGTATATCTAGGTTTGCTTCTCTTATCTAGAAGCAAAGTCTCAATTGCATGGTAGTTCCCACCATGTATTCTAAAAGTGTAAGGTCCTTTTCCTTCCTGAATAATTAACCTTCGCTTCATGTGACGTCATCGCATACATGGAGTTAAATGACCTAATATGTTGTTTGAATCTTCTTTGCCATAGGATCAGTTGCACTTGGGTTCATCAAATTTCTCAGTCTCTCTGGTGCTTCTCTTAGATGTGGCAAGATAATTGGACCATCTCCGCAACATGCAACATATCTCGCCTCTTTGTTTTCCCACCTTTCACTCTTTCTTCTTTCCAAACAATTGCACCGGATTTATTGCATTTTTTCAATGAAAGTTCCAAAGCAGAGGTTGGTCTTGGTGTTGTTGTGCGAAGGATAGTCCATTTTCAGTCAAAATCAATCCTCAAATATTGCTAAACGATTTATTTTATCCTTTTTTTCTATTCTTACCATTACCTAAGCATGTAACTAAAGTTTTTGAAACAATGACAGTAGATCTATTGTATTCGGAGATAAGTAATCTCAGCATATTCGCCCTTATTATCATTAACAACACAATTTAAAGTTGTTGCTTCCATGTTAGGATCTTCCACAATCATTAAGCATGACTAAATCTGATTTTGGTTTTTCAAATTTGTTTCAAAGATTTCGCTTGATTTAGTTCTTTTTCCCTTATGGACACTACTTTTCACAACTGAACCTGGCCGGACAACAGAGCAAATAGAATCGTGCTGAGAGTTCTCATTACCCGAAATGTTTTTAAGGGATCAGTCGTTGTTGCCAATGATTCAGGAACAACCAACAATACTACCATTGGCTTTCGCTTGCGTTTTTTTTTTTTGAGATACTTTGTCTGCTGCTTTCAACAGCATCAAAGCTATCCATTGCAGGCATCAAAGATAATGATTCACCTTTTTCTAATGCTAGTTGGTTCATGTTCTTGCATATGGCTGCAGGAGCATAGTCTACAGATGCGACTTGCTGCTGCAAAGCGTTCTTCTTCTTCTAATACCTTTCATGTGCAAGCATCTTCTTTCTTTTACCTTGCAAGTCTTTCTTAATTCTTGATTCATATTCAGCCATTGTCGCAAAGCCTCGAGGATCGCGCGGATCAAGACCATTATGACTATTCACACTTGGGCAATTTTTTGACATGGGAGGCCTTTCCCATGCGATATGTCCATTGCTCTACCTGTACAACGTGTGGTAATGTTCTTGCATTTGCTGAAATGTATCGTAAGATGCCGAGACACCAAAGATTAAATAATTGAAAAAAGAGAGAGACATGTAGAGTAACAGCACATTTGACATTCAGAAGCACGAATCCAAACATGATCCTATGAGCATAATAATTAATATTCGAAGAAGAGATTACCCCATACAAAGAGCATGATAAAAACAATAATAAATAATATGCAATGAGTAGAAAAGAGCAGAAGGAATTGTGCAATAGAAAACACAGGTGTTGTTTGGTTAAGGGTGGAAGTGAGGAAGGACCTGTTTGGTTAAGGGTGGAAGTGAGAAAGTGAAGAAGTGAGGAAGTAGTAATAGTTCCCTTTGGAACTTGGGAATTGGTTAGTAAATTTTTCGGTGTTTGGATGTTGTTGGGAAGTGTGATTTAGAAAATGTTATGTCTTTTCCGGCGTTTGGATGGTAATGTGAAAGTGGAAGTGGAACAGTTGTCCACAAAGTTGACCGCAAAATAATACGAAAATAAAGATTAATTAAGAAAAATAAAAATTAGACCGTAATTAGAATGCAAGTGAGATTTACATGAGCAAAAAATTAACTGTTTTGTGCTACAACTTATTATAAATGAGATTTACATGACCACAAAATTAACTGTAGCACTCTGAAAGGGAGGAAATGGTTGTGTAAAAGTGAAAAGAGAAAAGGAAAAGAACCTTTTCCATTTTCTTTTTCCGGTGTTTGGATGAACAGCGAAAATGAAAAAAGACACTTTCCACTTCCTCACTGCCACCCAATTCCTTGAATCCAAACAGACCCGAAGTGAAAAAGTGAGGAAGTGATAATAGTTCCCTTTGAAACTTGAGAATTGGTTAGTAAGTTTTCCGGTATTTGGATGTTATTGGGAAGCGTGGTTTAAAAAATGTTTTGTCGTGCTTGGATGGTAATGTGAAAGTGGAAGTGAAATAGTTGACCACAAAGTTGACAGCAAAATATTATTAAAATAAAAATTAATTATGAAAAATAAAAAATGGACTGTAATTAGAATGCAAGTGAGATTTACATGATAAAAAAATTAACTGTTTTGTACTACAACTTATTAAAATGAGATGTACATGACCACAAAATTAACTGTAGCACTCTGGAAGTGAGAAAATTGTTGTGTAAAAGAGAAAAGAGAAAAGAAAAATGGGGTTTCTTATTTTTCTTTTCCGGTGTTTCGATAGATAGAGAAGTGAGCAATTACTTCCGCATTTCCTTACTTCTGCTCACTTCCTTGCAACCAAACACCCCCTATAGTGTACATAATCAGTTTTTCACTGGAAGCATTTTACTAATCAAAGAAGAGACAATAGCAAAAGAACAATTTAAGCTTGAATATAAAAATATTTACTCATCCAACAAACCACTAAAACATAAGAGAAACAGCATACCATGGTTAGTTATCCTAGTACCAAGCTTCCGTTATATTTGTTGTTCTTGTAAGAAAGGAAGGCTAAGTGTTCTGTTTGGTTGTCGTAACTGGACGTAATTCGTAGTTATAATTGGTAAAGTCTTTACAATTGTAAATGAGTTACATGTAAGTAAATTTATGGTGTTTGGTTATTAATATAAAATTGTAAAGTAGGAAAGTGTATTGTACTTTACGGTGTTTGGTTGTCATAATGTATAAGTCGTAAGTGAAAAAGTTGACCACAAAATTAACTATTTGGTGATTTTAAAAGTTTTAATACTGCAAATAAATATTAAAAAAGTTAAATATTAAAATTTTTTAATATTAATATAAAAAAATATTACAAATTTGTATGACCACAAAATTAACTGTAACTGGGCTGTAAGTGAGTGGTAACTGGGTTGCAAGTGAGTATTAGTTGAGTTACGTAAGTCTTTTACGAATTACGGTCCAAACAAACGTCGTAGTTGTAACTGGGTAGCAAGTCATTTACGAATTACGGAGTTTTACGCGAAACAAACGGCACCTAAGTGTAGAGAACAACAGCAGGAACAAATGCATACATTAACTCTATTGATGACTCCACAATAGAAGAAACTATAAGCAAATGTATATCATAATGAAAAATGAAAATCATGGTTATAATGTGTTTTTTTTAATGTGTAGAACTTGCTTTTTTTTTTATGCATAGTATATATCTATCTTATATTTCTTCATTTATTATGAATCATTATCATTGTGGTTTACAATGCAAAATTTGGACTTGCATGCAAGGGAATAAAAACCTAAATTTTATGGTTGTCCTACTTTTCAGGGTTGTGGCTTTTTCGTTTGGGTTGATGATGCTACAAACAGGATGCTGAAGATTGGTAAAGAAATAGAAATCGTCTAAAAAATTAATCAAATAGTGTATTTGACAAGGCCCCATTTCATTTAATTTTAGTTTTTATTCTTTTTTATTGCGATCTTCCTTTTCTTTATTGATTTTTCCCGTGCATTAACATAAGAGATTGTATCTAAATTGCTAAAAACGTCAGTACTCATATAATCGACAATGCATAAACCCACAAACCTCTCTCTTTAACTGACGAATAATCTTATATGATCTACTGCAATCATCTTTAATCTTTGTAAATTGCAAACCAACTGGTATTATAATCTTTGTCAGTAGACAAAGATTTAAACCACAACAGTAGGGCTAATATTTCGTGATCATAAACTGAACCTCAAGTTGAAAGGAAAAAACAAGAACTTTTAATATGTTTCAACACTCTTGAAACACTCTTAAGACCAGATCAAAGATAAAAAAACTAATATGAAATAAAAAAAGATAATTTTGGGCATGTTTTAACATTCTGAAACTCAAATCAAAGTTAAGACCTATCAAAAGCACCCATAAATCGCCAAAAATGCAAATAATTTAATCACAAACTGAGCAGCAGTGCTGACATTTCGTGATCACAAAACTTAACCTCAAGTTGAAAGAAAAAAGTAAGAACTTTTAACATGTTTCAATACTCTTAAGACCAGATCAAAGATAAAAAAACTAATATGAAACAAAAGAAGACAATCTTGGGCATTTTTTAACATTCTGAAACTCATATCAAAGTTAAGACCTACTAAAAGCGCCCATAAATCACCCAAGATGAAAATAATTTAATCACAAACTGAGCAACAAGGCTAACATTTCGTGATCACAAATTGAACCTCAAGTTGAAAGAAAAAGTAAGAACTTTTAAAATGTTTCAACACTCTTAAGGTCAGACCATATATAAAAGACCAATATGAAAGGGAAAAAAAGATAACTTTGGACATGTTTTAACATTTTGAAACTCAAATCAAAGTTAAGACCTAACAAAAGCACCCATATATCACCAAAAATTCAAAGAATTTAAGCACTAGTAACCTTAGGTTTAAACCAAAAAGGAAGAACTTTGAACATATTACAACACTTTTCAGAGCAGATGAGAGATAAAGGGCATGTTTGTTTCGTCGCAAAACGCCGCAATTCGTAAGTCGTAAAACTTCTTTTCCATTTTCAGTTCTTTGTTTCGCTAAAAAATAAGTTGCAAAATGCAACTCTCATTTTTCCATTTGCAGTTGCTACAGTTAAATTTGTGGTCAATTAAATCTCACTTTTACACCCACATTTTCCTACTTGCAGTTGCTACAGTTAATTTTGTGGTCATGTAAATCCCACTTGTAGTTCAAAGTAGTTACTTGATAATCAATATATAATTTAATATTATTAAATATTTAATATTTATAATAGTGTTCAATTTCTTATTTAATTATTTAATTATTTTATATTTTAATCTTTAGTTTTTTATTATTTTTAATATTGTTTTAATATTTAACATTTTACTATTTTAATTTAATTTTTTATTTAATATTGTTATTTAATACTTTATTATTTTCTTAATACTTATACCATTTTTATTATTTTATTTAAAGTTAATATTTTATTAATATAACAATATTATACTTTAATATAAAATTACTATATATTTAATTATTTATTTTTTAATATAAATAATTACTTTACTAATATTATAATATACTTTATTATTATATTAATATTTTACTATGTTAATATTGTAATAATAATTCATTATAATAATATTATTATAATAATTTATTATTAAATTATAATTATATTTTACTTTGTTAATTTTATATTTTTATAATATTACAATAATATTATAATAAAATTTAATATTATAATAATTTTCAAGTATTTTTTAATATTATAATATTATAGCTATATTTCATTATTTTTCTTAAGATTTTTTAATATTTATGTTTTATTAGTACTCTTAAAATTTTATTAATGTTCCTTAGATTTTCTTTAAATTTTATATTATTTATTTAGTTAATATTTTACTAATATTTTACTAATTATACTAATATTTTATTAATATTATCGTTATAAATAAAATATTAAGATTATTAATATTTTATCTCAAATTTATTAATACAATTTAATTTGCAATAGTAGTTTAATTTAATAGTATTTATAATATTTATATCGCTGCTACAGTTAATTTTGTGATCAACTTTTTCACTTACACTTTTACATTACCATCCAAACACCGTAAAATACAATATACTTTTCTTCTACACTTTCACTTTGGGCCTGTTTATTTCGTTGCAAAACGTCGCAAGTCGTAAGTAGTAAAATGAGAATGGAAAAAGTGAACTGTAGCAGAGAAAATATATTGTATTTTACGGTATGGTTGATAAAGTGAAGTGTAAATAGAAAAGTATATTGTGTTTTAAGGTGTTTGATTGATAAAGTGAAAGTATAAATGGTAAAGTATATTGTGTTTTACGGTGTTTGGTTGGTAATGTAAAAGTGTAAGTGGAAAAGTTGACCACAAAATTAACTGTAGCAGTGATTTAAATATTATATACATTAAATTAAATCTACTATTGTAAATTAAATTGTATTAATAAATTTGAGGTAAAAAATTAATAATCTTAATATTTTATTTATAACAATAATATTAATAAAATATTAGTATAAATAGTAAAATATTACTAAAATATTAACTAAATAAATAATATAAAATTTTAAGAAAATTTAAAGAACATTAATAAAATTTTAAGAATACTAATAAAATATTAATATTAAAAAATCTTACAAAAATAATAAAATATAGTTATAATATTATAATATTAAAAATACTTGATAATTATTATAATATAAATTTTATTATAATATTATTGTAATATTATAGAAATATAAAATTAACAAAGTAAAATATAATTATAATTAATAATAAATTATCATTATAGTATTATTATACTGAATTATTATTACAAATTAACATAATAAAATATTAATATAATAATAAAATATATTATGATATTAATAAAGTAATTTTTTATATTAAAAAATAAATAACTAAATATATAGTAATTTTATATTAAAGTATAATATTGTTATATTAATAAAATATTAACTCTAAATAAAATAATAAAAAATGGAATAAGTATTAATAAAATAATAAAGTATTAAATAAAATATTAAATAAAAATATTAAATTAAAATAGTAAAATAGTAAATATTAAAACAATATTAAACACAATAAAAAAATTAAAGATTAAAATATAAAATAATTAAATAATTAAATAAGAAATTGAACCCTATTTAAAATATTAAATATTTAATAATATTAAATTATATATTGATTATGAAGTAACTGTTTTGAACTGTAAGTGTACTACAAGTGAGAGTTACATGACCACAAAATTAACTGTAGCAACTGCAAGTGGAAAATATGAGTGTAAAAGTGAGATTTACATGACCACAAATTTAACTGTAGCAACTGCAAGTGGGAAAAGAAGAGTTGCATTTTGTAACTTATTTTTCAGCGAAACAAACAACGGAAAATGGAAAAGAAGTTTTACGACTTGCGTTTTGCGGCGTTTTGCGGCGAAACAAACACGCCCTTTATTAACCAATCACCGTAAAACACAATATACTTTCCCATTTACACTTTCACTTTATCAACCAAACACCGTAAAACACAATATATTTTCCCTGCTACAGTTCACATTTTTCATTCTCATTTTACGACTTACGACTTGCGATGTTTTGCGGCGAAACAAACAGGCCCAAAGAGATAATATGAAACAAAAAAGAACAAATTTGTACACATTCTAACATTCTGAAACTCACATCAAAATAAGAAGCTAACAAAACCACCCAAAAATGACCTTAATGAGCAGCCAGCGGGACGGAGGGAACAAACTCCACCGAGGCTCAGCAACCCCCAACCTCAGATCTCTCCGATGACCACCAAGATCCCCTCCACCCAATTCAAACACAGCCGCTGTTTTTCTCTCTTTTACCACCAACTGGAGAAGTAAAATATCTGGTTGGAATTGTAAAATAGAAAAAACACACGTTTTTTAAACTCCCCCTTTAACTTACCCCCACTGCTAACCCCGACACTGAGCCCCACAACCGAAGCGAACCCCTGAGGACTACTAATCATGACGGTGTAACTACAGTCTTGTCTTATTTTTTTGTCTGGTCCGAAAATGCCCTTATCAGTGGAAAAAGAACCTACACAAAGTTTGGGGGTAAAAATGTCCAAAAACAAGGGCAAAATTGTCCAAGTCGTATAAAAATTTACCCAGAAACGGCGCCATAACTACCACCCAGCTTTAGGGCAATCTTCTTTATCTTACGCATCACAGAGTGGGTTTGGCAACATGAGATGGACAAGTGTAACACTCCGTTTTTGGAATACGTACATAGATATGTATTCTGATTTTTCTATATTATTTTTTGATTTAATTTTATATTTGTTTTTATTTTATGATTATTTGTGCTATTATTTTATATTGGATCCGGATTCATGGATTCGGAGTCAACCCTAGTCTAAACAAGAACCCGATCCTAGTGTATTGCTCGTTTTGGTCTTTTTCTGTAGTCAGATTTGACTAATTTCAGTTTCAAATATCATTTTCTAATATTTTAGATTTTCATGATTTTCTGAAAATTTTGAGAATTATTCTGCAAAATCTTCAAAACCGGTGTTGATCGGTGTCGTTGACCGATTTCTAGATTTTTAGTTTTCAAATGAAATTGAATTTCTAGAAATGGCTTTCACATTATGTTTTAAAATCTTATTTTCTATCTAAAATATTTTTGGTGATTTTTCTAAAATTCTCAAATTTCAACCGTTTTGGTGTCGCCGGTATCGTCGGAAGATTTCAGGATTTTTAATTTGAAAATCAAATTGAATTTTTAAATCCGATTTCACCGGGCATCTTAAAATAATATTTTCTATTTTTTGAGAATTTTTTTTAATGTTTCTGAAACAGTCAATTTTTACCCCATTTAAATAATATTATTTCTCCTCTTTTTCTTTCTTTCTTTCTTTTCTTTTCCTTTCCCTTCTCCCACGTGGGCTGACCACACCCAACACCTCTCCCATCACCTGCCCATCCCCCATTCCATCACCTCCCTTTCTTTTATTTTAATAATTTAACCTTTTTAAAGAAAAAAAATCAAGTATTCTCTCTCACTCTCATTTATTTTCCCCTTACTCCTTCCCTCACCCCTCCTTGGTCGACAGCAACCCAACACCACCGCCGCCGGAGTCCCCCTTCGGCCATCTCCTCCACCAAGCCACCCCATCATCTCCCTCTCCAGTTTCATCTCCAACAACAACAACTACACCAACTTCAACATCATCATCTTCATCACCATTCACCACCATCACCTTCTTCCTTCTCTTCCACCTAGGGCCAACCACCATCATCACCACCACCTAGGACCGGCCATCTTTCCCCCAAGCCTCTCTCTCCTCTTCTCTACCTCCCTCCTCTTCAATTAATATCTCCTCTTCTTTAATTTCCCTAAAACTCATCACTACCACCTTCATCTTCTTCTTCAATCCACCATCAATCCTCCACCAATTACTCCACTTTCACCATCCAACCACCATCTTCACCTCCTCCTCTAACTCCTTAACATCACCATCTACAAACCAACACCATCACCGCCAACAACCACCACCACCTTCACCATCAACAACAATAACAACAAACACCACTACAACAAACCCATCCCCACCGCCTTCCTCCCCCAGGCCCAGGCCGCGCCGCCCCCTGACTGGCCGCCGGGCATCCCCTCCTCTCCTCTTTTCGCTTCCTTTTTCTTTCTTTCTTTCTTTTCTTCCTTCTTTCCTCCTCTTTTATCCCTTTTTCTATTCTATATATACTCTTTCATTTATCCCCTATTTACCCCCTACTTTTCCAGCACAACTCCTATCTCTCTCTCTCTCTCTCTCTTACAACTCTCTCTAGCTCTCTCTTTCTTAGCCTTCTCTCTCTCTCTCCCCTCTCTCTCTCTCTCATTCTCTCTCTATATATTTATATCTTAATATGAATTGGTAGCGTGCACATGGTGTTCATGGATTTCCCGAATATTGTTCAGAATCGTGTGACTTTAGGCGAGTACTTCACTTTATGTCGGCGAATAACTCTTGTGTTTTGGGCGAGTACTTCTCTTGTGTTGTTTCATACTTTGCTAGTTCCATTCTAGGGCTTTGATGCATGTTATGCGAGTACTTAGACTTGTTAGTGCGATTGTTTTCCTAATACTTGTTACATGTTCGACGAGTACTTTTTTGGGATAGCGAGGGCTTTCTCATATTATTTCATGCGTTACAGGACTATATTGTTATTCATTTGTGGTCGTTATCGTAACTCACTGAACTGGCATTATACTTATATTGGACATGCCTAGATACGCTCTCGCTTTGCTCGACTTCACATAACTAATTAATAAATTAATTTATTATTTTTATAGATATGATTGTGAAGAATTTGAAATATTTAACTATACTGTAATCTTGTGTCATGTTACATGATTGGATGATTGCCTAACATATGATATTGTTGCTCTGTATTCAACTTACCTGACACTGACAAGTTAATTAACTGACGCCGATGTTTGATACCTGATATCTGATACCTGACAATTGACGTGCTATCACTCGATACTCGACATGCTTTCACATGGTACTGGTGCACTTAATCTGATGTTGTGACACCCGACTAGATAATATTACACCGGACACTTGTATTACATTGCTCATTAATGATTATCATTTTACGGGGACTTGGCACTTATTATCCTGTCATATACCTGAATTTTTATACTCCTGTATTTAATATGTTCCTCCTGTTATAACAATCTTGTTAATTTCCGTAAATTGATTATTATGGACGCAATGTAATAATTAGACAACTTATACCGGAATAGGGAAACTGATGAGTACCGATATAGTCTCCATGTTTATGATGGACTTAAAGTGTCGCATGGCTACATACTTGGATTCTAACTGGAGACCACCAGGTGTTTCCGTGGGGTGCCTGCCTGCCGAGTGTGCCATAAGTCTCTGGGTCTATTCCTGTGGGAGCGGTGACATCCTATTCCTATTCGGGCGTACAATAAGTCCCTGTACCTAGCGGCACGTTCCGGCTTAGTACCGGATACTCCTTGACCATTGTCCCGGGTATATACGAGACCCATCTAAGCATGGTTCGTCAATCTCCATCAGTTTTCAATAACTTACTCTCTGGTCTGTATGCTGAGGTATATGGAATGGGACACATACTGATGTATATAAATCATACGAGACTTAATAACATAATAATAACATGCTACTGATATCTGACTAGCTATACACTTGATCTATGCTTGGGAGACCCGTGATATAATACATTATCCTGTTCGCCACTTACATATGACATCTACGCTAATGTGTTGAATTACCTGACTTGCTTATTTTCGAGTTTTCATACTGTTTTCTATGCATGTTTTCCCATTCACATCTATTGATACACATGTACTTGACTTTAAACCTACTACTGATTCTCTTATTTTCATTTATGTTACTGGTCATTGTCTGTACCTGTATGCCTGAATCACATCACTTGATCATGTACACGTATGACTGCCTAAGCACGACAACTGGCTTTAGCTTACGTACTCGCTGGGTTGCTTTCTGACAACCCTGAATCCTGGTGTCCAAATCTTAGAGTCTGCACCGTGATGGCCTAACTGTGGCTGATCAGAGTGCAGCCGAAGCGTGGATTAGCGATTGCCTATCCGGATCCTCTTTCTTCCAGCCCTCCTTGTTCGGCTCGCGAGATTCTCATATCGCTACTCATGAGTACTTTTTCGTCTTTTATATTGCATATCATGCTCTTTTCGCTTCTTGGTGATCTTATATTCTTGAGATATTGTACCATGCTCTGTGATAACCGTGTACTTGTGCTATTATTGCTGGAATGTATATTACCACTGTGTTTTCGTACTCTGATTCTTACCTGTACTGATGTTTAGCGTATATATATGAGGGTATTTTCGCCCTGCGTATGTATGTTGCAGTAACGTCTTCGTACTTGTGGGATCGGGGGTTACAACAAACAACATCTCAGGGATATCTCCCACCTCTGGGCCCTCCCCTGCAACCCCCACCCCCTCGACAGAGCTCCAAGGGCAAGCAAAGCCTCTAACTCCCATAGATAAGGATGACTCCTCTCAGAACACTTCCACCGCTGTGCCAAGACAAAAGGCATAACAGGTTTTTTTTTGATAAAAAATCAATTTGCCCCGGCTTGAGGTCGGTCTATTAAAAAAAAACTTAAATTCTTACATGATGATGAAATCACCCAATAGATCTAGAATCAATACACCTCAAGAACAGGTATATATATATATCTATGTACATATCTGAAGCCATTAGAAAGATTGATGATTGATGATATAACTAAGATCCCAGTCCCTTCTAATATCTCCTTGCAAACCCTAAATGTAGTCTCCTTTCTTCTCTCTGTCTCTCTAAATGCACTAACACAAAAAACTGTAATTTGATGGTGTGATAACAATAAGGGGTGTATGTGCCTTTTATAGAGGAGAGAAGAGGGTCCATAAAATAGCAAGTAACCGGTATGGGAGAAAACCACCCATCATGGCCCTTGATCTCCCATACGGTTATTTAACTTAAATAAAAATAACATTTATATTCGGGCACTCATTATATATCAGTTAGGCTATTATTTATGGAATCCAATTAATAAATAACGGTTAGTGGGCCACTAAAACGTGAGACTAACATTCTCCCACTTGGACCACTAGCCGATTATGTTACAACTTTGGAAAACAAACAAAAAAGACTCATTTAAATACATTTGACTCCGTTGGATTCCATGCTGAACAACTTTGACACGTGATCACGAATTTTGAAAATAATAACTGATAAGCCCAAATAATGAGATACTGTAATACTGCAATTAGCTTGGACCACCAATGTGAGTCATAGCGGTTATACAACATTTATGTCATACTCCCTTCTACGTACCACAACACTGATAACCCTCACTAATAGAGTCTGTAACCGAAACGACCCCTGTAATTTGTCTTGTCAAGACTTTTCCTGTTTAACAAACATCCATACATAATATGTGCACACATAGTTGGATAACAAGAAATACAGAAACAAACTTTATTACGCAATAATGTCAATTACATAACCACCAAAACATACATTACAGATTACTCAAAAGACCCATTTTAATAACATGTTCTTTGAATGTCTTTGGAGGCAATCCCTTGGTCAACGGATCAGCAACCATTAGAGTGGTACTTAAATTCTCAATTGACACTTGTTGTTTCTGAACTCTTTCTCTAACGACTAAGTACTTAAGTTCCATGTGTTTGGAACCACTAGAGTACTTTTCATTCTTAGAGAAGAAAACAACTGTTATATTATCACAAAATATCTTCAGCGGCCTGGCAATAGAATCAACTACACCAAGTGCTGAGATGAAATTACGTAACCATAATGCATGACTCGTGGCCTTGAAACATGCTACGAACTCAGCCTCCATCGTGGATGAAGCAGTGATAGACTGCTTTACGCTCTTCCACGAGATTGCCCCACCAGCTAGCATGAATATAAAGCCTGAGGTAGACTTTCTGCTATCTGGGCAACCAGCAAAATCTGAGTCCGAATAACCGATCACTTCTAACTGATCTGATCTCCTATATGTGAGCATATGATCCTTCGTCCCTTGAAGATACCGCATCACTTTCTTTGCCAATTTCTAATGCTCCATTCCTGGATTACTCTGGTATCTTCCTAACATTCCAACTGCAAAACTGATATCTGGCCTGGTACAAGTTTGTGCATACATCAAGCTCCCAACTGCTGACGCATATGGAACTTTCTGCATTTGTTCCTTTTCTAAGTCATTTCTAGGACACTGACTCCCACTTAATTTGTCACCCTTCATGGTGGGTGCACAACTGGCTGAACAAAGTTCCATGTAAAATCTTTCCAAGACTCGATTGATATAACCTTTCTGAGACAGTCCTAACAATCCTCGAGATCTATCCCTGGAGATCTCTATGCCAATGACATAAGCTGCCTCACCCATATCAACCATCTTAAAGTTCTTGTAAGATAGTCTTTGGTTTCATACAGTAAACCAATATCACTATTGGCTAACAAAATATCATCCACATACAGAACCAAAAATATAAACTTGCTCTCACTGATCTTCAGATATATACACTGATCAACAGTGTTTTCTTTAAATCCGAATGAGGTAATGGTATCATTAAACTTATATACCATTGCCTGGAAGCTTGTTTCAGTCCGTAGATGGATTTCTTTAATTTGCAAGCCAAGTGTTCTTTTCCTTTCTTTGCGAACCCTTCAGGTTGCTCCATGTATATTTCCTCATCCAAATTTCCATTCAGAAAAGCTGTTTTCACATCCATTTGATGTAACTCTAAGTCATAATGAGGTACAAGGGCCATAATGATTCTAAAAGAGTCCTTCTTTGATACTGGAGAGAAGGTTTCTCTATAATCAATGCCTTCTTTCTGAGTGAAACCTTTAGCCACAAGTCTGGCCTTATATCGTTCGATATTGCCTTTGGCATCGCGCTTGGTATTAAAGACCCATTACACCCGACTTTCTTATAGTATCTAGGCAATTCGACGAGATCCCAGACTTTGTTATGGTCCATAGATTTCAACTCCTCATTCATAGCATCAATCCATGATAGAATTATTACTTTCGATGGCTTGTGAAAATGAAACTGGATCTTTATTAATCCCAATATCGAAATCAGATTCCTGTAGATACACCACATAATCATCTGAAATGGCAAATGTTCTTTCCCTCTGAGATCTCCTCAAAGCTGCCGGTTGTGGTGGTTCTACAACATTTTCAGTGGCGATATCCTCATGAAGTGGTGAACCATTTTCATTATGTTGTTCTGATGACTCAGCTTGATGATTAAGCTGAGGGACAACAATTTCTCTTGAAGGAAAGGGTATTGAGATATTTACCCTTATCACCTCAAGATCCACCTTTCTTGGTTCATCACTCCCACTAATTTCGCCATTCTCAAGGAATCTGACATTACCAGTTTCAACAATTCTGGTACTATTGTTAGGACAATAGAATTTGTACCCTTTAGACTTATCTGGATAACCAATGAAATATCCAGATATGATCCTGGAGTCTAATTTCTTTTCATGTGGATTATATATTCTAGCCTCTGCTGGACAACCCCAAACATGTAAATGCCTTAAACTAGGTTTCCTACCAGTCCACAACTCGAAAAGAGTTGTTGAGACTGCCTTACTAGGAACCCTGTTCAAGATATACATAGCAGTCTTTAAGGCTTCACTCCACAATAAATTAGGTACATTAGAGAAGCTCATCATGCTCCTAACCATATCCATAAGTGTCCGGTTTCGCCTTTCAGCAACTCCATTCTGCTGAGGTGTACCTGGCATTGTGTATTGAGCACAAATGCCATGCTTTTCTAGAAATTTGGCAAATGGGCCAGGATTCTGTCCTGACTCATCGTATCTACCATAATACTCACCACCTCGGTCTGATCTCATGATTTTAACTTTTCTATCTAATTGTCTCTCGACCTCTATAATGAACACCTCAAGGATGTCAACAGCCTGAGATTTTTCATGAATTAGATATACATAAACATAACGAGACAGATCGTCTATAAAGGTGATAAAGTATCTCTCTCCCGTAAAACATGGAATAGTGAGTGGTCTGCAAATGTCTGTATGAATAATCTCAAGAAGCTCTTTGCTTCTTGTGGCACCTTTCTTGGTGTGTTTGGTTTGCTTTCCTTTTATGCAATCCACACACAATCCAAAATCAGTGAAGTCTTGATTATCCAAAATCCCATTCTTCACTAATCTTTCAATTCTATCCCTGGAGATATGCCCCAGTCGTCTATGCCACAAGATAGAAGATTTTTCATCAATTAAGCCACGTTTAGAACCAACATTCGAATGCAGGGTTAAAAGAGATTGTGCAAACTCATAATTCAAGGAAATTTTATATAAGCCATCACATAAAATTCCATGTCCAACCGAAAATGAATTAAACATCAAATTGAGTTTTCCACAACTAAATAAAACTGAATATCTAGCAACATCTAATTTGGATAAAGACATTAAATTCCTAGAAATCGAAGGTACATAAAAGTGTCTACAAGATCCATCTGATGACCCGTCTCTAAGAGTAGGCGATAAGTTCCAACAGTCTCGACCTCCACTTTGAGACGGTTCCCTATAAAGACAAATCTTTCACTTTCCTTCGGTTTCCTGGTTGTAAGGAATCCCTGCATTGAATTAGTTATGTGAGTTGTGGCTCCACAGTCAATCCACCAAGTATTAGAAGGAACTTCAGCAAGATTTGATTCATAACATACAAAAGAAAGATTCATACCTTTCTTTTCGAACCAAGCCTTTCTCTTGTTGCAATCCTTCTTCACATGTCCTTTTCTGCCACAAAAGTAGCATTTGACAGTGAAACTCTTTCCATGACCCTGGCTACTTTCCCCAGGTTCATTCCCTTTCTTCGGTGGAAACCTCTTACCTTTTTCATACTTTCCTTTCTTATGTATAGCTTCTTGAGTTACTGCCAACACCGAGTGTTGTCCTTCTTGCCTCGGTCTCACTTCCTCTTGAACGCACATATTAGTCAGTTCATTCAAATTCCACCTATCCTTATGAGTATTATAGTGAATCTTGAATGGTCCGAATTGAGAAGGAAGTGAGTTGAGGATGAACTGTACCAAGAAAGATTCATCTACTTTCATTCCCAGTGTTCCTAACTTTGCAGCTTTATCAGTCATATTGAGGATATGTTCTTGGACTCCTCTACTACCATCATATTTCATGGTAGTTAACTCAGCCATAAGAGTGCCAGCCAATGACTTATCAGCAGATTTAAAACGGTCTTTTACAGCAGTTAAGAGTTCTGAAGCGTTATCAGTCTGAGGGAGCGAAGTTTTGATATTGTTGGCAATGGTCATTTTAATAAACATAAGACTGAGTCTGTTCGACCTTTCCCAGGCTTTAGCATGGCTAACCTGATCTGCTGTACTTTCAGCAGCAACTTCCTCAGGTTTCTCAACTAGAAGAGCCAGATCAAGATCCAGTACACCCAGCGTGAATTGAACATGTTCAAACCATTCAGAAAAGTTCGTACCATTCAGGGCTGGAATGCTAGATGCATGAGAGTGTAAGGAAGTGGGAACGTTCACTGAAACAAAATAGGATAATGCTCACATTAAGGCCTCGAGTCAATACAAAAACATTAAATTTTATGAAGATGAACTGTTGATATCACTTCGATTCTCCTTTGGGCGAAACCTAAGCATATCCAGTATTCACTCTACAGGTGAGACCTTTTATCACCTATGTAGGTCTAATGTAATTTATGCCACTTAGACAGTAAGTCATGTTACCTTTGGGTATCCAATTCTACACCACTAAGTTGCACAAATTACACTACCCTACCCGGTTCGTAATTATTTGAAAGAGACCCTCCTTTGGGTAGTCCCAATCTCCTAACTAGAACCGCCACCGAGAATATTATTGACTTTAATGTCACCCTTATTGACAAGTCTTTTTATGTAGTTGTATATTCATAAGGCTCACTAATGTAGGTCACTTTGGCAACTACTAAATCATTAAACCGTATGAATATAAAACTAACCAATAATATTCTCTAACCTTTTATTTGAGTTGTTCTATAATTCACCAATATTGTCACTTGACCAATTCAATCACTATTAACACAATAATATTAAATGCGTAACATACATTATGTGATTGGCAAATTTTATTCAATGACAGTCAATTAGGATGAACTCAAAATAAAAATACATAAATTACTATAAATATTAGTCAAAGACTTAATATATATGGATGCAAGTCAATAACCATTTGAGACCCTAAAAGCATTCCCATTCACGGCACAAAAAAAACGAAACGTACGAAAAGACCTTTTATGTTCTGTCCTTAATTTTATGAATGTTTGATCTGAACAGGAGTTGTCCATAATCTTCATTTTCACAAGCCATCGAAAGATCAAACAGTATACTTATAACTTCATTCTGAGATGAATAGATTCAAAACCATGCTCTGA
The DNA here is from genome assembly GCA_038442645.1 of Agave tequilana. Taxonomy (NCBI): domain Eukaryota; kingdom Viridiplantae; phylum Streptophyta; class Magnoliopsida; order Asparagales; family Asparagaceae; genus Agave; species Agave tequilana. Next base: position 169,320 of record JAVJIF010010365.1, on the reverse strand, counting down.
TACCAAATATTAAAAAAAAAAAACTTAAATTCTTACATGATGATGAAATCACCCAATAGATCTAGAATCAATACCTCAAGAACCTCAAGAACAAGTGTATATATATATATATATATATATATATATATATATATATATATATATATATATATATTATATATATATATATATATATATATATATATATATATATATATATATATATATATATATATATATATATATATATATATATATATATATATATACCTGAAGCCATTAGAAAGATTGATGATTGATGATATAACTAAGATCCCAGTCCCTTCTAATTTCTCCTTGCAAACCCTAAATGTAGTCTCCTTTCTTCTCTCTGTCTCTCTAAATGCACTAACACAAAAAACTGTAATTTGATGGTGTGATAACAATAAGGGGTGTATGTGCCTTTTATAGAGGAGAGAAGAGGGTCCATAAAAATAGCAAGTAACCGGTATGGGAGAAAACCACCCATCATGGCCCTTGATCTCCCATACGGCTATTTAACTTAAATAAAAATAACCTTTATATTCGAGCACTCATTATATATCAGTTAGGCTATTATTATGGAATCCAATTAATAAATAACGGTTAGTGGGCCACTAACACTTGAGACTAACACGGTCTGCTTGTAACCGGGCAGTACGGGGCCCACTACTGACGAGGGTGTTTTTGTAAGAATTTGTATGAGCCCAACAACATTGCCCGGATAAAAATGGGTGCGATGGAAGTGCCCTTAGCTATTGCGACTAACGCGCATGTCTTTCCCTTTGGGCACAATGTGATATTGATTGATCCTTATTGCTTTCTTTCTATTTCTTCGTTGGCCCTAATGTCTGGACACAGGGTTCAACCACACTGCATATTATGTATCCTTTCAGGTCTATTTGGTGGGTATATTTGATTTTTTGTTCATGCTCATGATTCAGCCATGGTGCCGATTTATGTACTGGTTTTTCATTAACTTACTTACAAAATGGGAATAAGAAGCATGCATTGTGTTTTCACATAAACATGTTTCCATTTGATATTTGATATAAGACGATGAATCTGCAATGAAACAATTCATTTTTTTATCCCCTTATAACTTTTTTCCTTAAAAAAAAATGGAGAAATGTGAAAATATGAAATCGTGTTACATATATGTTTTTTTCTGTTGTCGAGATAGATAACGGGCGGTGAGACCATTTTGCTTTTTAAAAAGAGGAGAGTAAGAGTACATATTAATTAATATTATATATGTGAAAAACCTACACAGATTGACAATGGAGATATAAAAGATATTAAGTTAAGACTAAAGAAGGTCTGTTTGGTTGTCGTATTTGATAGTAATTCGTAAGTCATAATTGGTAAGTCTTTTACAGTTGTAAATAAGATACATGCATGTAAGTTTTACAGTGTTTGGTTGGTAATATAAAGTTCTAATTGGAAAAGTGTATTGTATTTTACGGTGTTTGGTTGTCGTAAAATGTAAGTCGTAGTGAAAAAGTTGACTACAAAATTAACTATTTGGTGATTTAAAAAGTTTTAATATTGAAAATAAATATTAAAAATGCTAAATATTAAAAAAATTTAATATTAACATAAAAAATAATACAAATTTGCATGACCACAAAATTAACAGTAACTGGGCTGTAAGTGCGTGGTAATTGAGTTGCAAGTGAGTGGTAGTTGAGTTGCGTAAGCCTTTTACGAATTACGGTTCAAACAAACGTCGTAGTTATAATTGGGTTGTAAATCATTTACGAATTACGGACTTTTACGCTTTTTAAGGCGAAACAAACAGCCCCAGAGTGGTCATAAGTATGTATTCAGAAATTTGAAAATTTATATTCTAAGTAGAAATCTCTGTGATCCTTTTATAAATGAATACATTTATATTCCTTATTTTGACTTAATAATAACTTTTCAATCTAAACAACCAATGAATATTAAAATTATTAAACATAGTATATCTTCAAAATTTAGAAGACACTAAAAAATTAATTTATTTTAATCGGCACATGTCATTTCTGTTTAGATAATAAAGTGAACCCTATATCTTTTCGTAAATTTAGAGTTAATGAATCTGATGAATTTATAATAAATTTACCAGTGATATTACGTAATTATGTGCTCTTCGCTCGTCACTCATAAAGATGTTTTTTTTTGGGGCGGGCGGGCAAAGAAGGGCTGGAAGAATAAAAAAAAAAAGAAAAGAAAAGAAAAATGTTTTTTTTTTAAGTTCCATAGTTTCGTGTAATTCCAGTATCGGACCCGAAAAATCGCTCTTGTGTTGGTGTTGTACTAAACGAATCAGAGCTTTTAGGGGTGGGGGGCGAAAGTATCAACTATCGCCCATCAGTGTCGATCTCCTGGCCTCCATCCTCTCTCTCTCTCTCTCTCTGTCTCCCTCTCTCTGAATCCTGCTAAAATTACGCAGCGAGACACACTTCGTGATTCTCATTTATCTCCCGTCTCCTCTCTCCTCTCCTTCATCTCTCTTCTCGAGGCCCTTATGGTTTTGGGATCGTGCTAGGGTTTCGGAGCATGGCGGCCAGCGTCTCATCCATCCGATACGGCGCCGCCTCTTCGGTTGGCGGGAGCGCCGACGCCCTCAACCGCATCTTAGCGGATCTCTGCACCAAGGGCACCCCAAGGTTCCGTTCTCTTTCCTCAAATCCCTGCTCTAAACCCTAGCTCTTCATCTCAGTATCTCATTTACCAACTCATAAATCGATTTTTTGGTGCTAAAAAACCCTCGTGTTTGTCTTAGAATTCACAATGCGTTGTTGAATCAACTAAAGTGAGGTATCAGCCAATTGGGAGCAGAGGCCGCTTACAAAAGAGCAGATTGTTTCCAATACCGAGAACCTCATTTAATAATGAACTTGGAAAGATTATATTAGTGAATCATAGATTTAGTCATTACGGTTATTAGCCAAAGAGCCAAATGGAAACGCTACAACGCATTATTACTAAATATAAGCCAAATAGTGCTGCCATGACTGTATTTGATATATATAGCGACCTTTTTATCTCGGTTATAAATTTCTTCTATTGCATTCAGGATGGTTCAGCATCGGCTTTAAAGAAACATGTCGAAGAGGAAGCTCGTGATCTTAGTGGAGAAGCTTTCACTCGGTTTATGGACCAGTTGTATGATCGTATCTCGATCCTTGTAGAAAGCACTGAGGTTGCTGAAAACATGGGAGCTCTACGAGCCATAGATGCGTTGATAGACGTGACCCTTGGGGAAAGTGCATCCAAAGTTTCAAAGTTTTCTAGTTACATGCGAACAGTATTCGAGGCAAAACGAGATCCAGAAATATTAGTTCTTGCAAGCAATGTGCTGGGCCATCTAGCCAGAGCTGGAGGGGCGATGACAGCAGATGAAGTGGAGAGACAGGTTGATCACATCTTTCTTCATTTTGTTTGCCTTTACCTTTATATTGTTTAATAAATGTATTTTATTCTTTCCATTTTAGATAAAAAATGCTTTGGATTGGCTTCGTGGGGAAAGAATAGAGTATCGTCGTTTTGCAGCCGTTCTTATTTTGAAGGTAAGTGAAAACAGACACAGGTGCACGTGCGCACACACACATTCTTGCACCAACACAAACACTCTGAAAACATCCGCCCTCCGCTACCCCCATGCCAACACTCAATCCCGCCTGCCAACACTCAATCCCCCCATTTCCTTCCTCTTCTGATATTTACTTTTTCACAGGGTGCCTTTTAAAGATCTTTTTAAATAAAATGCTTCTCTTCATAGAGAAAATAACATCGAAAATATATGACAGGAAAATTTGCATTCGGCAAAGCAAAAGTTTCTGGTATTTACATGGTTAAACTTTAGCCCGTCATATGTTGTCTCATATTATTTCATACCCCACTCTGTACTGTTCATACTCAGGTTATTGTATCATAATCTATATTCTATTTTTGCGCAAGCACTATGAATGGACTGTATAACTTCATTCCATTAAAGTTTCACCATAACCATTGTGACCAAAGGTCTTTTTCTTGAACTGAGTTGGATTTGGACCATGGAGCATTTCCCGCAGTCCTGATGGAAGTATTGATTGGACAAAATTGTGTTAGCCATTCCATCTGTTGTCAGCACCGTAACTGTGAGAGGTTTTGCCAGTTTCCTAGACAAAATTGTCATCAAGAGAGGTTTCCATAGATTATCTAGAAGGCTTGTTGATGGATTGGTGGATTGGGATGCATACCATGTGGAAAGACTCCCTGAGAGTAGGAAAGGACATCCAGATGAATGATGAAGGTGACAAAATTCTGCATTAGGGAATCACACCCATATCTGGGTCAAAGTGTATAAGGCAAGAGTCAAAATGTTACACATATACTCTATTACAGTTCTGTATCTAAGAATTAATAACATGAAAAAGATATCTTTTTATATATCGTGCATTTGGGGAAGATAACAGGTAACGTTTCTTGCTCAATGCATCTAGTTCCAACATTTTTTCCCAGAAATAACTGGAAATCTTAGACACATTAGTTTGTATATCATCGAACATTTCCCTTTGAAGATATTTGAAACAAAAGTTGTATTCTCACAATGTATAACGTTTTATCCGTTTTGTGACATTTTGCGGTATGTCTTGCATTCTTACCTTTTTTGAGATGTTTTGTTCTCCGTATTCTTTAATATGCGTATCTATTTCCTTCTTTTTATAGGAAATGGCTGAAAATGCATCAACTGTTTTCAATGTTCACGTGCCTGAATTTGTTGATGCCATATGGGTTGCATTGAGAGACCCCACACTGGCTGTCAGGGAACGTGCTGTGGAAGCTTTGCGAGCTTGTCTAGGTGTTATCGAGAAACGCGAGACACGTTGGCGTGTGCAATGGTTTGTCGAACAATGCAGTGTCATTATTTTAAGAAATCTTCATCTATTTACTTGAGGTCAAGCTTGTTTGTACATCAAAAATAACCCAGCGTCTTATGCATGGTACAAGATGCTGGGTGCTCTACTCGTAGTTTTGTGTTCCAAATGCAAATATTGTTTCTTGTTGGTCACATTTGCTGTCATAGCCAGTCCTACAAAGTGAAAATATCTCGTTTAAAAAGATGGCACTACTGTGAAATTTGTCAGCAGGACAAGTAACATCTATATCTTATTGTTCTGTGCTATTTCTTGGAGACTGAAATCTTATGGCGTGCTTATATTGACCCTATTGCACAAATGAAGTTTTCTAAGTTTCTTAACTTGATATGTATTTAGGGATGGAGGGATGAGTTCTTTTCTTAGACTGTTGACAACATGTGATTATATGACATTAGGTGTATATTCATAGCACTCAAGCTGGTTATATCTATTCATCTTCTGTTGAGCATGTAATGGCTGCTTATTCCATCTTCTTCATGTCTATTACTTATAAACCATTGCATCAGTTTTCTGGATGCTATTTGAAGAAGTAATTTTCTTGGCCGTTTAAACTTAATCATGTTTGTGCTATCACAAAAATTTGATATTGACACTTTCTTGGTGATGACTGTTTATTTTTGTTGCATTTTCTGATGTCCTGACACCACCTTTAGGTATTATCGAATGTGTGAAGCTGCACAAGTTGGACTAGGAAAAAATGCTTCAGTTCATAGCATACATGGTTCTCTACTTGCAGTTGGAGAACTTTTGAGGTACCATTACCATGTTTTCCACTCTTCTTAGTGTTGGCATGTGGATATTCGTTTACTTTTCTTAATACTTTGTAAATGCAAATCATTGCGTTGTAATGTTGACAAAACCTGACTGCAGACTATTTATGTTTGTCATACTTGTGTCATTTGACCTTCGTTGTGCTTTCAACTTATGTCTTCAACTTATGCATATCCTTGCTTAAGTTAACATTCACTTTTCAATTTATGCATATCCTCGTTCAATAACATTCAATACATGTTTACGACGTTGGGTTCTTTTTTGTAAATGCTAAATCATTGCCTTGGTGCAGTGCTAACCTGAATGTTGACTATATCTGTAAGCGTATGATATGTGCTTTCTAATCTTCGTTATGCTTTTGCAATTTTTGTTTTCAACCTGGACATGTTGGTGCTGAAGTTAACATCAAGACATGTCACTTCAACCATCATCGTCATCCATCATTATCTGACCCGTTCCCAGTCACAAAGGAGCCAGCTTTGAAGTATCTCTTGTAAAGTTTAGAAAGCTCCACAAAGGATTGGCCAAACCTTTGTTACCAGTTCTCAACCTGACGGTAAACCCTCCATGACTTAGTGCTAGATCTTGGCCAAGTCACCTACAAGCAAGAGGGGGGTGTGATAAAACCTTGATGGCCGGTCAGTGGGTAAAAAGTCCTATGTGTTTCCACCACTCTCTTTAAAACTCAGGCAGCTGAGAACTCCTCAAAAACTGCAGAGTCAAATAGTTCTAGGCATTGGCTTAAGGTGATAAAATTTTCTGTATGAAATTGTACACATTTGTGAAGAAAAAAAATTAGGCAAGGAACCAAGTGGAAACACATTCAGCACATATCTAAAAATGATCAATCAGCAGATCATTGATATGTTGTCGCGCAATTAGCTTCGGCCAACATTTCCAGTTCTGAACTAGGATGATGGTAACTATGTTTTTTGAGGTTCTCAAGTGGATTTCTTTTCAGTGGGTACTGATGATTGGATATGAGTCTGCCTGGGATTATTTGTCAAGCCTTGGCAACCTTGTAAGCAAGATTTACACTGATGAAAATCTTGAGAATATAATATGTATATTCTCTGGGAAAAGGTGTACGATAAGACAACTGAGAATCATCTTGATTGTGTTCTCTGCTGTTAGCATTTTGACTTGCCTGTTGATCTCTCCTATCTTAACTGACGAAGATTTGGAAGATTGCACTGCACTCTGACCGTGATTGTGTGGGAAAACAACAAAAAATTGTTGTCTTGATGTTTTTAGATTTTGAATAGGTATTCAGGTTGATTCTCTCTCATTTTATGTGTCGTGGTGCGGAATTTGATATGGAAGTTCCACATGGCATTTCCTCAAATTTTTTCCCCTCAATATACTGCATTTGGTAATCAAGTTATTGTTTTTGCTTTTCAGGAACACGGGGGAGTTTATGATGTCCAGATACAGAGAGGTTGCAGATATTGTTCTTAAATATCTAGAACACCGGGACCGGCTTGTTCGCCTCAGCATTACGTCATTGCTTCCTCGTATTGCTCACTTCTTGCGTGACCGTTTTGTGACAAACTATCTAAAGGTTCAAGTTACTGTTAGGCCTCCGTCTTAATTGAGTACTGTGGTTTTCAGGAGCTAATGTTTTTTTGTTGTAATATGTGTGTGTGTATTGATTTGTGTCATTTTGGAAGGATTCGAGCCTGAATCCTTCCGACTCAAATACAACCCTCTGACATTCGAATACAAGATCCACTCCGTTGAAGTTGATCTATATTATTTCAAGTATTTATAAATGAAAAATCAAGTGTTTTTGCATACTTTTTGCCCATCCATCAAGCGGCGCAAAATGGACAGCCGAAAGTAGTGAGTTGTTAGATCTATGTCTTTAGACATACAAATTCTCGATCCGGCCATTTGATCATGATCTAAACATTTAAAAATTGTTACAAACCAACTTCTGTTAGGTTTCAAATGTTCTACACCGTTAAACTAATCAACTTACTATTTAGGCCATCCTTTCCCCCCTACTTGATGCATGGACAAAAAGTATTCAAAACACTTGATTTTTGGTTTATAGATACTTGAAATAATATAGATCAACTTTAATGGAGTGAATCTTGTATTCGATTGTTGGTTGTTGGTATTTGAGTAAGAAGGATTCAGTCTCGAATCCTTTCGGAATGACACTAATCTATCTCTCTCTATATGTAGGGATAAACTTGGGTGCATGCGGAAAGATTTGAGCCCGAATCTTTCCCACTCAAACTCAACCTCACGACATTCAAATACAAGATCTACTCCGTTGAAGTTGATATACATTGTTTAAAGTAATTAAAAATAAAAAATCAAGTGTTTTGAATACGTTTTGCCCATCATCAAGTAGGCGCAAAATGGATGGTTGAAAATAGCATTTTACTTAGATCCATGACTTTACACATATAAATTCCCGATCCGACCTTTTCATCATGATCTAAACATTTAAAAAAAAAAAAAACCTCACACACCAATTTTTGTTAGGTTTCAAATATTATACACCGTTAAACTAGCCAACTCACTATTTCGTCCGTTCATTTTGCGCGTACTTGACGGATGGGAGAAAGGTATTCAAAATACTTGTTTTTTGGTTTTTAGTTACTTTAAACAATGTAGATCAACTTCAACGGAGTGGATCTTGTATTTGAATGTCGTGGGATTGTGTTTGAGTGGGAAGGATTCAGTCTTGAATCCTTCTGCATGTACTCAAGTCTATCCCATATATCTGTGTGTGTGTGTGTGTGAGAGAGAGAGAGAGAGAGAGAGAGAGCAATCTTTCACCGTGAGCATCACCTTTTATGTTTAGAGTGCCGGTCAATTTATTGACTGATATGTTGCCAATTATAGCTCACATGACTCCCATTTGCAGATTTGCATGGATCACATCCTTGCTGTTCTTCATATACCAGCAGAACGGGCTAGTGGTTTTATTGCTCTGGGTGAAATGGCTGGTGCTTTAGATGGTGAACTTGTCCCATATCTTCCAGCTATTACTTTGCACTTGCGGGAAGCAGTATGTTCTTGATGCATTACCTTTGGTATTTAGTTGCTTGGTGTGGTTATACTGACCTGATCTATTTTCATAACACTCTATGGTTCACAGATTGCTCCTCGTAAAGGGAGACCATCGCCCGAGGCCGTGGCTTGTGTGGGGAGTTTTGCAAAAGCCATGGGTCATGCTATGGAACCTCATGTTCGTGGTCTCCTAGATTCTATGTTTTCTGCTGGCCTTTCTCCAGTCCTTATAGAAGCCCTGGAACAAATAACTATAAGGTGTCGCTTTGTCTTTTGTTCTTTGGAATGCATGTTTATTCTGGTGTTTGGCATTATAATTTATGTATCTTCCAGCATTCCATCTTTGCTACCTACAATACAAGAGCGTCTTCTGGATTGTATTTCTGTTGCGCTCTCCAAAAGCCCTCATCCACAGGCAAAGCCAGGTGTTTCTACTACCCGTACGAATACAACAAATGCCGCTCAGCAAGTCTCAGATATGAGTGGCTCAGTCCTTGTGCAACTTGCTTTACGAACTCTAGCTCATTTCAATTTCAAGGTCTGCTTTTGTATTTCTTATCCTGCCAGATTTGAAAAGCTTGTCACTGAAACTGAGATCTACCTGTTGCAGGGTCATGAGCTACTGGAATTCGCAAGAGAATCTGTTGTGATTTATTTGGAGGATGAAGATGGTAATACTCGAAGAGAGGCTGCCATATGCTGCTGTAGATTAGTTGCAAATTCCTTCTTTGGCTTAGCTGGTTCACAATTTAGTTCTAGTAGGTCCAATCGGATAGGGGGGACAAAGCGGCGTCGTCTCGTGGAGGAGGTTTGTCTTGAAAATATTCATTATAAATAAAAGTTTGCTTTAAGTTCTGTTTATTTCTCGAACTTATAACTGACATGCTAGTTCAAAAATTTCTTAAAATATGCTAATTGATCTCTTTACTCTCTCTACTAAGGGGTGGTAAGAGATGTTAGAGGAATTTTGGACCCAATAGTCCATGTCTTTTGTGGGATGCATACCCTGAGACAACTATGGAACCCAATATGCACTCTTCAAATCCAAATCTTATATTCAGATTCCAGCTCGCATAAACCAGTTCTACTTTTGTGAAAAGGAAGTTAGTCAAATGTGAGATAGAGATTACTATAAGCCAGAATCACTGAACTTCTATTTTAAAACTTTCCAACCTAATGGTAAACATAAGTCTATAAACACTAATCAAGCATTAGGAAAAGGTAATAAACTGATAAGTGATGACAATCCGTGGTTTCTTTGTAATCCAACTATGTTTCCGGTAATTCTCCTTTTTGATATTTGGATATATTTCTAGACTGAAAACTTTCATGTAACATGTTCTGTCATCTAGTTTTCGGGCTACTGGGTTTGGTTCCCTACTGACATATTCCTGGATCCAACAAGGCAATGAATCAATTGCTGGGTTCCCCTTCCTGGATATTCCTTGTTGTAAGAGAAATTTTGTGGAGAGGTAAAGTGGAAGTTGTGAAAGCTAAACAATCAGTGTTTGAACCGTGGAGGGGGACAGCAAGTAGTGCTGTACTCATTACTTTAAAAAAATTTCACTATGTCTGAATTTTGGGGGATTGAAACCCTAAATTTCTGCTGGGTTATCTGTCTTCATTGAACTGCAATCTTTAGACTGTAAGTTTTTCTGAAATATGAATGTCCTTACCATCAGGGATTTTAGTGGTAAAGTATGTGCAGAAGAGTGGAATGCCCTAGAGGTACTTTAGAATTACTTCTCAATCTTGATCAGGTCTTTTCTCATTGAAGTATAAAACGATATCAAGAAAGATAAGTCCAAGACGAAAGACTGTCCTGTTGCATTGAAATCTAATTGTCTATAAATCTATAAACAGAAAAGGGAAAATTGTTGACTATATATAAATTCTGGTAAAGTATGATCTTAATTTGCATTACTCTGGCGATAGTAAGCTGCATTTGGTACTCTTAAGTTTTAATTTTTCCTTTCCAGATTATGGAGAAGCTGCTCACTGCAGCAGTTGCAGATGCTGATGTCAGTGTTCGCAAGTCGGTTTTTTCATCTTTGCATGAAAATAGCAGTTTTGATGAATTTCTGGCCCAGGCGGATAGCTTAAGATCTATTTTTGTTGCACTAAATGACGAGGTAGTTTATTAATTTGTTACATTATTTAGTAATATATGAATCATCGATGCTACTATTTCAGCTGTCTTTGATTTTGCAACATTTGCATTTTCACATTTATTTTTACTACATTTTTCATATATCTGTGGACTCTAAGTTAGCATGGCATACTGATCACTAGCAGGCAAATATTGATGTCCTCTTAACATTAGTTCCGTAAACTTTTGGAGTGATGTAATAGAACCAATATCACTGCTGAACTTGACATGTATTGATAAGAAATAAGATGCAAGGAGTCAATTGGTGATTAGAGTATCTAAAGTGTTATTTACAGCTGAAAGACATAAGAGGCACATGAAGGGAAAATTGAAAAATGCTGAGAGAATTCAAACACTCTGTGAAGAACCTGCTTATAAGCGCCAAAAATGCTTATGCTTCATTTGAATAGTTGTGGGATATCAAGTAGTTCAACTGCCCTTAGATTCTGCAGTACCTTCTTTTAGCTTTGTCATTGGAAAACCCTAATAGTTCTTCATCATGCATTGCTCTTTTATTTTATGTGAGGTAAACTGGGAAAAAGATGTAAGCTTCTTGGTTCTCTGTATATGATATGGGGGTATTAGTGCCGAGTTTCTCTTTGGTGTCTAGATGCTCTGGATCTATAATTCCAATCTCTTTTTAGGCTATGTTTGGTAGATGGAGTTAGGAGTTAGGATTTAGCACCTTGGAAGAAGATAACTAGAAGTTAGTAATTAGCTTCTTTTGGTTGGAATTAGATTTAGCTAGAGTTAGGGGATGAGATAGAGAGAAAAAGAGAAAGATAGGCTAATACCAACCTTTTGGTGGAATTAGCAATTCTTAACTTTGGAGAATTGGGTGGATTTGAAGGATGGTTTTGGGCTAATTTCATTTTCATCATGACGTGCTCTTGCCAAATTTTTGGTTGTTTGGCAAAACTATTGTTGCCAAACAAGGCCTTAGAGGTTAAATGATTTGGTTTAAGTTTAAAGACTTACCACATGCTGTATGCTTTTATGTTGTTTTGAAATAATCTTGCAGGCGGAACAATACTAATAACGTTAAGACTAAAGAAAGAACGAACAAACGAAGGAATATGACCTTTGAACTAGACTTGCCTTGTCCGCCTAGTTATGGTTTTTCATTAAGCTGAAGAAGGTGTCTTCCAAAACATCAAGGAGTGGGACTCAAAACTGTTACTTTTTGTTTTCAGAATCCTCTTTTAAGGTGATGATTCATCAAGGGAGCCTGAATATCATGTTTTAGCATATTTTCCATGGTATATAAGCCTTATCCTTCAATTCTTTTTAACAAATCTGATTAAGGTTGTTTCTCAATAACTTTACTTTAGGCTACAGGAATTGATAAAAAGCCATAAAGATGAGTAGGTCATGGCCTACTAAGAGCTTGCACACGTTGTCAAGAATCAAGATACTTCAGCATCCAATTTCAGCTCTATGTTGATGGTCCCTACTTTCTAAAACTGAAGATGGTATCATATAAAGTTTGTTTCTTCTTGTGTAAAATGTAGATATATGCTTTATTCGTTCTTGGGGGAATTTCACATTATGCTATTTTTTCACGTGATCGAATTGACTTTTCCAAAGTTATGGAATGCATTTTTCTGCCGGAGCATCCTTCATCTCATTTATTATGTTTTCATTGCACAACAATGGACTTTATTCTGCTCTTTTTGCCTTTTACAGATTGATATCATGCTTGTTTCCTATAATTAATGCTCATTGTATCTCATAATTGATAATTTACACTGCAGGATTTCAATGTTCGAGAGTTTGCAATATCTATGGCCGGTAGGTTATCTGAGAAGAATCCTGCATATGTTCTTCCAGCGCTTCGCCGTCATCTCATACAACTACTGACATACCTTGATCAGAGGTAGGACTATTTTCCTGTCACCGACTATCACAGACTGATGGCAGTACTATTGTCATCATCATCAGTGGTGGAGCCGCGGATTTTTTTTTGGGGGGGGGGGGCACGTGCCTCTCTTGGCCCCGCTTGAAATGTGCTCTCGGCCCTTGATTTGTGCCCTCCCGGCCTCACCCAAAAAATGCTCTAGTTCCTCTAAGAGATGTCGGCAGCCAACAACACATCCGATCCGTTATTTTGTGCCCTTCCGTCTTTGAAATTCTGGCTCCGCCACTGATCATCATACCCACTTTTTGTTTGTTAATTTACTGCTGTTCTAGTGTTTTTAACTTACCTCTTATTTCAGTGCGGATAGCAAGTGCAAAGAAGAAAGCTCCAAACAGCTGGGATGCTTGATTCGCAATTGTGAAAGATTAATACTTCCATATATTTCCCCAATTCATAAGGTCTGTTTGGTAATATTTTTATGCAATGTTTCTTTTTCATTTGTTTTTTTTTATACTTTTGTTCTTCCCCGAAAGGGCTTGAAGTTTATCTTATTAGCCAAGGCAAATTACTTTCTAGACCAATGAGAGTTTGGTTAATGCTATTATATGAACCAACTGTTCAGGTTCTCGTCGCGAGATTATGTGAAGGTACTGGGATAAGTGCTAATAATGCTGTTGTCACTGGAGTCCTTGCTACTGTTGGAGAGCTCGCCAAAGTGGTATGCACTTCCTTTTGGATACAATGCAGTTCATGTTACTTTTCTGAGTAAATTTTTGTTACAACTTCCATTCTTTTTTGTCAAAAGAAACAATTGGAGGATAAGTATTATCGGTTATGGTAGCTTGTGAATTTATTGGTTCTTTCTTAATTATATAATGTTAGGTTTTGGATTTGCATTTTGCAATATATTATTCATCTGTTTGATAATTTTGACTATTCTGTTATAAAACTTGCATCAATTGTTGATGCTATCAAGAATGAAGAACAAACTCATGTTCTAGTTGTTGTTTTCGATAGGGAGGCTTTGCAATGAGGAAATATCTTCCTGAGTTAATGCCATTAATTGTTGAGGCTCTGTTGGATGCTGCCGCTGTTACAAAAAGGGAAGTAGCTGTGGCAACACTTGGTCAAGTTGTACAAAGCACTGGGTATGCTATGCTCTTTTGGTTTCTGCTTTATCAGTCTTGATGGCGCTGTTCATTTCTACATCCAAATTTAGCTATTTTCTGTTTTCAGATTATTTTATGAATCAAATGGTTTTATATTTTAGCTACATGATTCTTGTTATATGGTCTTGTTATTTTTTCTTTATAAACTTGATAAGCGATCAATAATTATTTATGGCAACAACTCAACGATTCTTGTTGACTTATAAGAACCTTTATCCTCAAGCAGCACACTCTTGCATTTTCTACTGTTGATTTGACCAATCGCTGTGTTTCTGTCTGCTTCACTTGTAACTATTGATTTTTTGATCTTTTTGTTATTTGCATCTCTGTTTTTTCATGCTTTCAATTAAAGCTTTCTAAATCCAATTCCCTTTCGTTTCATCTTCAGTTATGTCATAACTCCATACAATGAGTACCCACAATTACTTGGTTTACTTTTAAAATTGTTGAATGGTGAGTCAGCATGGTCGACTAGACGAGAAGTTCTGAAGGTATTCTGTTTGATCTGGAATGTTCTTTAGGCATTGTATATATAGTTTTGGAATTGACATCTATGTTTCTTCCTGCAGGTTCTAGGTATCATGGGTGCCTTGGATCCCCATGTACACAAGCGTAATCAGCAGAACTTGCCTGGATCACATGGGGAAGTTAACCGCGCAACAAGTGACACCAGTCAACATATTGTTTCTATGGAAGAGTTGCCAACTGAGCTCTGGCCATCTTTTGCAACCTCTGAGGATTACTATTCCACTGTAAGTTTTAGAATTAGGATTTGTCATTGTTTCTTTTTCTAACATCAATCTATGACGCATATGTTGCATTTGGTTGTCATCTGACATCAATCTTATAATGTATAGGTTGCTATTAGTTCTCTTATGAGGATTCTCCGTGATCCATCACTTTCGAGTTATCATCAAAAGGTGGTAGGATCACTTATGTTTATATTCAAGGTATGCTCTGAAATATTGTTTTAATTCTTTTCCATTACCAGTTTTTTTGACATGTCTTTTCCTATCGATCTAACTTGTCTTTGTTTTATTCAAACAAGTCGATGGGCCTTGGCTGTGTTCCATACTTACCGAAGGTGAGATGATCAACTTTTTATCACTTTTACATTTTCCATGTACAAGTGCTTATTTCTTATAGCCATAGTTACATTCACATACTTTTATATATTTTCCGTGAAGGCAGTTTAGTTATCATTCATAGCATGAGAATATCTCTTAGTGGAGCAGACAGCTTTTATTTCTCATTTTGGGCTATTGCAATGTTTTTGTTTTTTAGGGACCATCATGTCACCTTGGATTAGAGTGCATGTGTCTTTGAAACACGTGTGTGTGTGTGTGTGCGTGAGAGAGAGAGAGAGAGAGAGAGAGAGAGAGAGAGAGCTTAGAAACACTTGTATATTAATTCAGGTGGCTGAATTAGTTTCTCCTCTACTATTAACCAGTATACTGTTCAAAATTCAAATTAGAAGAAACAAGTCTTCTTTAGTTCTGAGCCTGTAAACTGGGTCTAAGTTATGTTTTTAACTTGTAAATTGTCCAAATGTTGTGACAAGGATTTTGCTAGTGGACAATGCAATTAAAATATAAACTGGTTATCTTGCTCTATTATGTATAAGGCTGAGTTCAAATTACAAACATGGCGGATGAAGTGTAGACACAACATTAGAGTGATGTAAATGTCAGATACCATAAAACTTGAAGCAATATCTCCAACACAAGTAGAAGTAAAAAGATGCGTCTTTGTGTTGAATTGGGTGACCAACTGGTATTGTCACCTCTAAGAACTACGAAATGCTAGTTACTGTAGAATAGGACAAACAAGGAAAAACAATAGGTCTTGATTGTAGGAGCAAATAATCTATCTTTAGTAGTCAAAACATTTTTTTGGTCACTTGAGTTCTTATCGTGAGCCACTATATGCTGATGAACGGAATCTCTGCAAGAGTTGAAAATTGCTAATTTGTGCGCGTGCGTGTGTCCCTCATAGGAGCGAGGTGTGTTACCGGCGGGCTAACCCCTCTCTCTCTCACACACACACACACGCGCGCGCACAGAGAGAGAGAGAGAGAGAGAGAGAGAGAGTCCGCATGCTTGTTTTTAATACTTCAGTCTATGTGCGCGCGCGTGTGCTTGTGTTTTGAAAGGTTCTTCCCCCCAAAACAGAAGTTACCCAAGCCACCTCTCCGTTTGACGACTGTGAGAATCAAACGTGGAACGTTCCTTTTTGGAGCGTGGAGTGTTACCGGCGGGCTAACCCTCTCTTTCTCTCTTCCCCCCACCACGCCTGTTTTTTAATAGGTCAGTTTGTGTAGGCTGTCGTGTTTTTGAGAGACCTATTCTGGCATTACTTATTATTCCTAAATCCTAATACTTGCATATCTTAAGTCAGATAATGCAACAGAGGGATAGAGGTGTACTGTTGGAACCTCCCTCTGAATGACTTGTTATGCTTGACTTTAATTGCCACTTCAGTTGCTATTGTCTGTGGATTTGTTGAATCCATTTGGCATTCTTCCCCCAAGTGGATCATTCTAACTATTTTGCTTCTGCCACATATAGCCTTATATATAGTCTTTTGAAGGGCAATTGAAATATTCTCCTTAGTCCTCACAATGGAACATGGGCATGTGAGGATAAAAGTAAACAGATTATGGTATGTTTCTCAAATCTTTTGATGCACTTATTGATGAATAATAAATTGCGGATACAGCAAAAGTTCGACTGGTGAAACAGTGAATTTTCTTCCATACGGGATATTTTTTCATGCTTATTTCTTTGTATTATAAGTATATTTTGGGATGGGCAGACCTCTGAGTAAGAATTAACCACATAACCTATCAGGGAAAAGTTCTTCTGGTTCTTCTGACCGTTATTCGTTCTTCCTGATACAGTTAATGATATATGCTAAATTCCCGCTATTGGGTCATCATTCCAAAACAGATAATAGAAATGCTTTGTCTTTTGTGCCTCCAGGTGCTTCCTGACCTTTTTCATGCTGTTCGAACCTGTGAAGATGGTCTAAAAGAGTTCATCACTTGGAAGCTAGGAACCTTGGTATCCATTGTGCGCCAGGTACAGTTAGTGAAAACCAACATGTTTCTTTCATTAATATGTTTGTCTTGAATGTTGTTATAGCAATGGTTAATGCAATGTGGTGGCTTTTTGTGCAGCATATACGTAAATATTTACCAGATTTGCTCTCCCTAATTTCCGAACTGTGGTCGTCTTCTTTCAGTTTGCCTGCTACAAACCGCCCAGTGCAAGGCTCACCAGTAAGATTAGTTTTTTTGCAGCTTGTTAGTTTTTGTTTAATTTATTAGTTGCAAGCATGATTTCTTGTCTATTATTAGCCTTACCATGATGTGGTTATGTAAGCGCAAGAAGGTCAATGTAGTTGACATTGTATTTCGCTACAGTCTGTGTTACTTGGACCTGGGACATGGGTGTCTAGTGTACGAGTGTCCTAAAATGCAACACAGAAAGGTTAAAGAGAAGCATGTGACAGCCAGGGGGTTGTGTGTGTGTGTGTTTTGTTATTCTTGGTCCCATATTAGTGGATCAATAGAGTCTCTCTAGTACTAATTGTTTGGACACATGGTAGTTAAAAAAAAAGTGTGACAGGGGTTTGTATTGACGGTGGTTCTAAACAAACATAACACCCCTTTAACATTTTTGTTTCTCTTGTAATTTTATTCTTCCCTTGTGGGTACTTCAAATTATCTTTCTGATCCTTTCTGTTTATTTTTTTCTCCTTTTATAAAGCAGTAACCCATTTTCCTTGAGCCATGTCTGAGTTGTGGGCATGTTGTGTCCTGTCCTGTTTCTGACATGGCATAATTTGTAAATATGAAGTGTCTCAATACACTGCTGGCTGTGGAATAATGGTCTACTAACTTAGTTGTTTACTAAATAATGCAAATCCATATTGTTCTTAGGCTTATTTTTTGTCTTAGGGGAAAAAAAAATGCAGTTCTTCATTGTGATCATCTTCTCTTTTTCTCTAAACTTTTTCTAGTCTAGGGGAATCTGGGGGGCTTTCTGGTTTCATGGGCTTGAACTGTGTGACTGGCTTTCTAGGTTCCAAGGCAAGATCCTCTCTTGACAAAGTTGCCCTGTTCTTTAGGAATCTTGCATCAAATGGCTATGTTGCACGGACACGGCAATATTGAAATGGATACGACACGCAGATATGCGACGAATTCTTAAAAATATATATGACACGCGTTTTGGACACATGATAAGAGTGTCCGCATAGTCAAACGGTAGAAGATTGACGTCTGGTTGACAGTCTTGGAAAGCTTGGATGATGGTACTGATGGCGGTTTTGATTAGCTAATCTTGCAGCACTAATATTTACAGCAACATGATTTTTTAGCATCTTGCAAAATGCCATGTCAGCAATCTAGCATGAAAAGTTTTGTTTATAGCATGTTTGAAGGTTCTGTTATAGTTGATGCTGTGCTTTACAATGAACCACCAGTTACTGTAGTGCTTCACCTAGAATATGCCTTGATTTTCTAGATCCTTTTCAGTAGCACATCCTTCTACAAGGTTAACAGATCCCCACGCCTATGTTTCTTGAAGACCTTGATGATCTTTACTCCTGATATGACGAGAGGTTGGGGATTACATTTGGCAATAATGAAGCTTTGAACAACTTTGATCAAATTGATTTGGTATTGAAGGAGCTAAGAGGCTCTGGTAATCTCTATGCCCATGCTTCCACTAAACAAAGCAATCTTGCTCTGTCATGTAATGCACAAATATTTATGCAACTTTCTGCAATAAATAGTAATGATGTAACTCAACTGAGATTTTCAGTCAGGTAATACTGAACAATTTCTTAGTTGCTAAAGTGTCGAAATTGCCAAATACCATAAAGGATTAGCTTATGATAGATGTTCATCGTAGTCATCTGAATGTAGATTGGAATTCCCTTGGTGGATGCTTGGCACATGGAATTTGGAGGATAAAGCAAAAGCTCAAGGGATCTTTCCCAACTTCTTATACTTTCATATTTGGCTAATGGTATTTGGAAAAAAAAGAATTGAAAACTAGAGCTTTGAGATTTATGTAGGTCCACCTGCCGCATAGGATGAGTTTCCAAGATGAGTTTCCACTTTTAGAGGTGGAATTTATAAGGATTCTTCTCCATATTTATTTTTTCTTCTTGGGTTTCTATCCTAGTTTTTTCTAGACAAAGTAGATAAAACAATAAATAACTAATCCTATGTCATCATACATCCTAACTGTTCTGGGTTAAGTTTCCGTATGCCAAACAAAGAAACTAGTAATATAATTTTCAAATCTCTAGTTTCCATAGGGCTTAGGAAGAATCTTGACTTTCTTTCTTTATTTCTTTCCAAGTTCGTATTTGGAAACTTATTTCCAGCATCTGAGTTATGACTTAGAAATTGGTTCTGACCATCTCTCTACTATTTTGATTATTTGTGCTTTTGAATAATGTTTTGAGGATGTGCCTTTGTCGTTTATATATCTGTAATCTTTTTACAAACATTGAAATAATGTCTTGACAAATGTGCATTTATTTCCGGTATTTTCCATTTTGTGTAATCTTATTTTTTACTTTCAGGGGAAATGTGTTCTTTTTGTTAACATTTAAACATTAAAACAGGGTCTGATGATATATTAGTTTCTTTCTCTGTACCTTTTCTATTCCACAAATGATTGCTTTGTACCTGGGTGAGTGTGCTTGCACTTATCTGTTTTAAGATAATATTTCAGTGGAGTAGTAGGCTGTTTGGTACATATGTCAACATATGGAATACTTGGAATTACTTTGGTTAATGGTATAACACTAAATAGAGATGGGGTTTCTTAGGCTTGAGTGATAGTTTCTGTTTCCTTTCCTGGTAATTATTTATGACTTGCAGGCTTTGACTTTTCCTTTTACATGTATGTTTTTACCGTTGCTAGTAATACTATTTTTCCCATTCTTATTACCATGTATTTCTGTAGATAACCCTTCATCATTTATTATTATTATTATTTCTGTATAGATAGCTTTTGCTTGTGTCCATGTCACATAAGTACTGTAGATCATGTAAATGGTACCTTGTCTTGTACATTTTCGAACAAAATTGTAGCTACTTTCAGTCTCGCTTCAAGATTTTTCATGCTATATGTATTGTTTTTTAGTTCTAGTGTTAATTTTTGAATTGCTTCATTAGTTACGAAGTTGTACAATTTCTGTTTTTTTCCTCTAGTTTTTCTTCTTTATTTTCTTTTATTTATTTTTATTTTTTGAAAATCACTGTTGCTGCTATACCCCCGTGGAATTGATATTAAGGAACTAGCCTGTATTATCTGCTGGTGACTGTTTTCAAAGGCTGGCAACTTCATAAATTGCATGCATCTTGCAATAAAATTTTCTCCGGTACTACTTACATGAGCCTCATGTTCTTCCAATATGCCATGGTTCAACTAATGTGCATCAGTGTTCGCTCAATGCGTGAGAAGCGGTGAATTGGAAAGAGAGTTCATTTTTTCTAGAGAGATTGTGAGAAAGAGGAGATTTAAGGATGCATGTTTAGTCAGACTTGGTCTAACATGTTCTGCCTGCTTGCCTGTTGCAAGGTTATTTAATGGTCATCAGTGTTCTAAATATCCCTGATATAACCCCGATATTGCGCCGATATTACGTTTACGGCACCTAGCCGCAATGATTTGGCACATCCAAACCGATATAGCGTTTTTCACCTAAAATCGCCGATAAATAGGCATGGACCTGATATATCGGTCGCAATTTCGGAGATTTTGGACCTGATATAGCGTTTTACATTCAATTTCTAGGTTAGGTATTTGGGTAATTCGAGCGATGTGACAATGTGGCATTTGTGAAGATTCTGCACTTGGATAGTGATTATGGATTCATAGGCTTAATGCAAGTTATCGAGTTAAGTATATCTTAAACATATAAGTATGCTGTTTTATGTAGCTTTATATAATTTATGCATATATTGTCTTATTGAGATACGATTTAAGATAAGAATATATGTATATTTACAGTTCGATTTTGACATCCGATTTTTGAAAATATCCCCGATATATCCTTGATATATCCCCATCCCCGATAAATTTTCCTGGCCGATGTAGCAGCTGTGGCTGCCATTTAGAACACTGATGGTCATAGTAAATTTGCAAATATGTAAAACGGACAAGTAACACAGGAGGTTCAAAACCTGCTACATTTTTGTTATTAAATATTATATACTACAAGGACTGTTTAGGAATTTATTTATGGATGGGATATTATGAGGATTTTTTTTGCATGTCTTAGAGCTTATTATGTTGGATCAAATTTTTTAATAATATGAAATTTTGTAATACCCTATTATTTGATCCTTAACGGGAACTATTCTTTTTTCACCTGCAGATTCTACACCTTGTTGAACAGCTTTGCTTAGCTCTAAATGATGAATTTCGAACATATCTTCCAACCATTCTTCCATGTTGTATACAAGTTCTTAGTGATGCTGAACGATGCAATGACTATACCCATGTTCCTGATATTCTGCATACTCTTGAAGTCTTTGGTGGTTGGTGCCATTTATTATCTTTTATACTAATTTTTATCTAATTTTACTAATTTGCCTAGTTCGGAAAGAGTTCTGTTTGATACTTGGGTTTATTTGTGTTGGAGCGGAACATGATTCACAACATAAATCAGTCTCTTTTCCCTTCTTCTAGAGTTAAGGATGATGACAAGTTTCTCTCTTGTACATTATGTCTCCCACTTGGAATTTGGAACTAATTAGGGGAGGTTGACCTCAAGTTAATAGACAAATGAAAGATTTTGTTAAATATTTATGGAGCCTTGTACTCTGTAGCCGGCCATGTTGATGAGGAAAGGCTTAGTCGATGACAATGATGATCTATTTGCCTGTTATTAATCTTTAACGATCAACAAATATTCTGCAGGAACATTGGATGAACACATGCACTTGCTTCTTCCTGCACTTATTCGCTTATTCAAAGTGGATGCTTCAGTTGATGTAAGACGACGAGCCATCAACACTCTTACCAAGCTCATACCTCGAGTGCAGGTAGGTTATTATTTTGGGTAGTTTTATTTCCCAAATCACTAATTCGCTTGAAGCATTATGAAATTCAATTAGTAATGTGGTTAGGTTTTTGCAATGAAGTTTCTCTCTCTCTCTTTATCTTCACTGTTGTTTGTTATTGATTTCAGGTCAGTGGGCATGTGTCATCTCTAGTGCATCATCTCAATCTTGTTTTGGATGGGTAAGATATCACAGTCAATTTTAATCATTCATATAAATTACATGTAATTTTTATTTGTATAAATTATAATTCAGTAGAATATTCTGAGATTTGATCATCTTTAGAAAGTTTTTGGGCTTATTTTGACTAATGTATGTGGATTCATCCATCATGAATCTGTTCTCTGATAATTTAACTCCTTTGTGGATTCATCAAACATGAATATGTTCTGTGATAATTTAACTTCCCCCCCTCTCTCGCGTGCGCATGCCTCCTTCCTCCCTCACACATGATGCATCCCTTCCCTTCTCTCTTTTTCTCTGCTGTGTAGAGCATTAAATATTTTTGTGCCGGTCCTTTAATCAGAATAGTTCGGGTCTTTCTTTTAACCATTTTTTAATCAAGATAATGAGCGACATAACCAGTTTAGTCAAACTCAAAGTTATTAGTTTTTTTCCCCCTTTTTTGTATCTTATTCAAACTGATGAAAATTCTAGTTGAATTTCTTAACTCTGTTGGTCTCCTTCATTCCATGCCTTCCATTTAATGTAGATGCCTTTATTTTCTTTTGACTACGTTAATCTTTTAGTCTTTTTTGATTCCTATACGACATGTTCAGGCCACAAACTTTTCTTGTGCAGTTACTTTGTTAGTATATATACTTGACATATTTAACATTGCTATTTATCGGCCTTGTCATTATTTCTCTTCCTCATCAAACCCGAGCCCTATCAAAACGGGGTCACATATGGAGCGGATTCATAAAAGATATGACAGTTTTACAACTTGGCTGACCTGACGACAACCCTCTCTTATTTAGTGGCCAAGGAACTATGGACAAGAGAGGGGCTTGTCATTGTCTTAAAGATCAATTGGCATCCTCTTAATTCGCCAAGACTAGGAAGAGGTCTAGAAGAAGGGGAAAGATACCAAATATAACAGTGCTATTTATCATACTAGCTGTTTTTTAGTCACAAAGGAAAAGAGAGACGTGAGCCTAGGAAGTTGTGTTATTGATAAAAAAGAAATCCTCGAGAATATATAATTGAATGAATGGTAAAAACTCAAGGTTATCAATACTAACGGTAATGGGTGTATGAAACCTACAAGAATATGTGATGAATTTTGGTTTTAAAAGATTGATAAGTTCTTTTCTAAAATATAAGGTTATATTATTTGGAGGTTATAACTGCCTCTAGCTTTCTATCTTCATCTATTCTTCATAGTATGTCATCTCGTATTTACTGGTTTGCTCTCTTCTCTCATAATTCACCTATAGATGGTTCTGATACTTTCTAAATTGCCTCAATAAAACACTTTCACATCCGTATTATCTTCTAATTATGATAATCTGAGGCTTACTTTGAAAAAGAAAAAAAAAAATCTGATTATGAACGTGGGTTACTCTTATACCATATCAAAGTCCCTTCCACTAGACCAAAACTCCGAAGTTGTGGTGAGAGTTGAGGTAATAAAGAAAGGTACCTGATTATAAACTACAAGAAGAGAAGGAAAAAAAAAACTACAAATAACTGGTGAAATTGAGTCACTGATAAATGAATGATCATTGATCAATGAACAAACAAAGAAGGCAAACTACGACTGATGGTGGAGAAGAACGAAGAAGCATATTAATAAGCTGAGATAGACAGGCAAAGAAGAAACCATTATATGTCTCCAATATTATCTCCATTAAACCATTTTTATAGTATTATTGCTAAGGGTCTTAAATAAATGTCAACATAAAAAACGCCATGTTGATGGCATGATAATATATTTATTTATGCTAGTTAATGTTCTACTGTTCATACTCCCGCTTGCACTACTCATCAGATTGATTAGCAGATCTTTTGTCATTCAATAGTTGATATTTTTGTAAAATATGATGTGACATGAGCTTGCATTGTATATGGACAAATTGCAAATATTTGAATATTCAAACTCATGCTTTACATTACTCACCTCACTTATTCAGTGACCATGTAAATTTCATGCATACCCTTATGAAGAGGATGGGATGCCACTTCAGCAAAAGGATTATTTGATCATTGACATTGTCATCTCCACAATGCCCTTGATATCGATTGTATTGCCTAGAGAACAGAAGATGTAAATCAAAACATAATCCCTTTGTAGGGACTCAGTAGGGAGGTCCGTTTGGTCCCCTGCTCAAACGTCCGCCCCCTTACCGTGTCGTTATTAGAGATATAGTTAGGCTTCTAACTAGTTAAGTATAGACTATTTATTAAACTACCAAGTACCAATTACCCTTTATTGTGGATCTAAAGTTCTGAATCCAATCAAACTATTAAAGTAAACTAGACAACTATGGAATACTATTATTGCTATTAACTAAGAGCAAACTATTAGAATGAGTTTTAAGCCATAACATTTCAACAAGCATAAACAGAATATCCTGTGCTTCATTACTTTTTGCAAAGTTCTAATGAGAAATTCTAATCTTATAATTAATTCTAATTAGATTCATTATTAGCTGATAATTTTAACATTTATTCTTCTAATTGATTCATTATTAAGCAATGAAGTTAACAAACCGGTATGAAAAGAAGCAATTAAAACTTCTAATGATATATTCTTCTCGCCTAAGTTATAGTAAGCAGTGGGTTAAAAAGAACTCAAATCTGAAGTATATAAATAATGACAAGGAATGGAAGAAAAATACCCCAGAATACCTAGAATCGAAGAACCAAAGAAACAAATACTTTAAGCAAAAAACTGTTTTCAGTTGGTTGGCTGGTGCTTACTAACTGCCTCTGGTGTTATGGGGGTGCTGCCAGGTAGTGGGTTGTGAAAGGTTTTATTCTGTTTGAGCCTCTGGCTTGGGCGTGCGGCGGCGGGCGGGTGTTTTGGTGTTTGTGGTGGTGGTTGTGGTGGTGGGGGATAAAGGTTTCATTTGATTTGCAGCCCCATATGTCAGTCTTTTCTTTTCTTACTCCTACCTTGGGCATCTCTGCAAACGAGCTCGTTTCAGCTGTCTGCAGCACCTGGCTTTCCTCTATGGAGGTGGCTCCACCTCCCTGACAGGGGATGCACCTATAAAGTACTGATTTACTTGTTGATTATCTTTCTGTTTTGATATTGTAGTAATCATAATGCTATATGAAATGACATCGGCCTACGTTCTAAGGATTCTTTACAGAGTAAAGGCTAAAAGCATGATCTAGTAGCCTTTAGTACTTGCAGTCAGGATAGTAAAGTATTATCTCTCTCTCTCTCTCTCTGTAAGGCTAATGGCCTAACTCAGTGCTTGGTAGGCATTATGCCTTCAATGTTTACAGTAAAGTTTTTAGGCCATAGGTTTGTAATTTGCACTTGTGAGTATTGGGTTTTCTGTTCTTTATTTTTGTTCAATATACTATAGGCTTGTGGCAAGGAATTTGTTGGGTTGGAATAAGATTAATCCAAAAGGTAATTGGAATTTTTAGTTATAAGACTTTAAGACTGATTTTCATGTGATGCGGGCTATTATCTTTGTTGTAGTTGTCAATAGAAACTCATTTTCACCTCTTGTTTCTGAGCAACATTCTATGAAATTCATGCTCTTCTCTGACCCGGTAGTTTTATCAGGAACAATGACGAGTTAAGAAGAGATGCTGCTGATGCCCTTTGCTGTCTGGCTCATGCACTTGGGGAAGATTTTACAATTTTTATACCTTCAATCCACAAAATTCTATTGAAGCATCATTTGCGGGTCTTCCTCTTGTTGCTTGTGATACTTCAGCTTGGTTCTTCATATTTTAACTATTGCTAACTAACTTCTCCTGGTTTCAGCACAGAGATTTTGAGGAAATTGAAAGGCGTATACAAGGCCGTGAACCACTTATTTTGGAGAGCTTATCTGTACAAAAGTTTACCCGTCGTCTTCCTACTGAGATAGTCAGTGATCCTATCAATGATGTGGATAGTGATCCTTATGAGGAAGGGAATGAAATGCACAGGCAATTGAGAGGCCACCAAGTAATATGCTTTCTTGTCGAACATATCCTATGGTTAGGCTGGTAGTTTTTGTTATCTAATGTCCTATTAGGGAGTCATATAACACGAAGGGCAGTTGTAGATTATTATCTGACAGTTCAATATTCCAATAAAAACATCCTCAACTGAAAATAAGCTCATGTCTTAGTCATAGTAGTCTTGGCAACTTTTTGTGAAATTGTCTTGTATAATTGTATAATGTTTCTTCGGCAATTATGTTCAAAACGGTTTTGTGACCTTTGATGTTTTCTAATTTTTATTCTATTTGGAAAACATTATGGAAACGGTTTAATTTTGCATTGCCCGGATGAATAAGTTTATCAAATATGCACACACTCAATTTAGTTATGTAATATATGTGGTTATGTGCGTGCACACATGTAAACTGAATGCTGATGACCGCTTTTCGCTCTGTAAATTATAACAATATACTGGCTGTTGGTGCTGCTATAGGTGCTTCTCAAATACAGTTATGGTTTCATTTTAGTGCTTTGGTATTAATCTGCAGTATAGCATGGCAAATATTTGTTGATAGCCCCTGGGGCCTTGCTCAGGCGGTAAAAGGAATTGGTGTTAGGTGATGGGAAGTCCTGGATAAGTCCAGCCTATGGCTTTGTTCTATATATGCACACAAAATTCTTTATATGGTTTTGTCTACTTTGTAATTTCTCGCGCAGTCCATTGGTGACTATTAATGATTATTTTTTCTCATGCCAATTGTAGCATCTGTTCATGTTCTTAGTTTTAGTCATATATGTCTCCTTGATCTATTTTCATTTTTGTGCAAAAAATTAAGCTCCACTGTGCCGTGTTACCTTAAAGTTTATTGTTCTGCTAAAGCATAGCGAACTATGCTGCAATGCTTTTATTGTGCACGACTTAACCATTCCTTTGTTTCTGAAAGGTCAATGATGTTCGTTTAAGGACTGCTGGCGAGGCTTCTCAAAGGAGTACTAAGGAAGACTGGGCAGAGTGGATGAGACATTTTAGCATTGAACTGCTCAAGGAATCTCCCTCCCCAGCTTTGCGTACCTGTGCGAGGCTTGCACAATTGCAGGTACAGCGATCATTTGATTCGGTCTTTCTTTGTTATGATTCTCTGTATTGACTTCAGTAATATGCAGCCTTTTGTTGGACGGGAGTTATTTGCTGCTGGTTTTGCTAGCTGCTGGGCACAAATGAATGAAGCTTCGCAAGAACAATTAGTCAGGAACCTGAAAACGGCCTTTTCTTCCCAAAATATTCCTCCAGAAATTCTTGCAACGTTACTGAACTTGGTTAGATTTTTGAATATTCATATCTTTTGAACCATATAATCCTTAAGCTTAACATGTTAGCGAGGTTGTTGCTCTGTTACTGATTATGGTTAAGCTGATCAGGCAGAGTTTATGGAACATGATGAGAAACCACTTCCCATTGATACTCGACTACTTGGTGCTCTTGCTGAAAAGGTTTTGTTTCTTTGTTTTGAGTGAGTTTGTTTCTTATATGGCTAACTTAAACACAAATCTGCTAACATAAGTATTTTGTTGCCTTAACCTTTCACAATAGTGTCGGGCATTTGCCAAGGCACTTCACTACAAGGAAATGGAGTTTGAAGCTGCACGTTCCAAGAAAATGGGAACAAATCCTGTTACAGTGGTTGAGTCTCTTATTCACATCAACAATCAGCTACACCAGCATGAGGTCTGCCCCACTGTTTTCTGAAGCACGCTATATCATCACTTTCATGTTTCTTTTGTCTATTAAAGTACTGAGCCTATTAAAGTACTTATGTCATCATTATGTTTTTAACTCACAGGCTGCTGTTGGCATACTCACATACTCACAGCAACATTTGGATGTCCAACTGAAGGAATCATGGTATGACTAACAAAGTTGATGATGATGTTGTAAATATTCTTGATCTATAAGTTCTCTATTTTGAACTGCTTTCTTTGAAACACGAAGGAATGTTCTTTTGATCTCTCACCTACCTTTGGCTTATATCTGTTATATTTTAGGTATGAAAAATTGCAGCGATGGGATGATGCCCTCAAGGCATACACTGCAAAATCATCTCAGGCATCAAATCCCCTTCTGAATTTGGATGCTACACTAGGTTAGTAGTTGATTATGAATTTTGTTATTTCCAAGCCAAGATGGCTGGCAAGATGTTATATGAGTAAATTTCATAGCATGACATGCTTGAGAGGTGGTTCTACGCACATGCTTTATATTTATAGGTTTCTTCTGATATCCTTTGGTTGATAGAACTGTTGAATTTATTTACAACAGAAAATTGATTAATTATTACTGTGACTTGAATTAAACTTTAATCTACTGTAGTAGCATCGAGGAAATGTGCTAACTAAATGCCTCCTTTTGCTTCACCGTCATCATATTTTATTTGGGGTTGGAACATAAATTATTCGGGGTTGCAAAACCATTAAACTGCTGATTTGTTCCATATTGATTTATTAATCAAAAGGCGCTTAGGCATCAGGGAAAAGAAGGGAATAAAAAAGAAAATAAAAAGAGATGATGGAATTCTGACGCCAAATATTTAATTCATATGCATCCACTCCTAGTGGGGGTAATAAATCAATATAAAAGCTGGTACTATGTCCTCAATCACGAGTATGATGTTTGAAAGGATGAAATAGCACGACAAATGCCAATTCAAATCCACCTCCATTTTTTTTTTGGCTCACCTCTAAAAGTTGCTTTCAAATCTCAGAGAGATGTATTGGTGTCCTCTCATTGATAAATGCTTCTTCAACTCTACTTCCATATTTTAGATCCTACAAAAATTGTTCTCAATTTTGACAAGTTGCACTGTGTCCTAGGCCTTATTTTTTCTCTCTTTTCTCCTTGCATGATTACTTGTGGTATTTTGTGGTTTGTAAGGTAGTACTGCTTTTATGGACAGTAGTACAAATTGCCATAAGAGTAGTGGTTCAGCATTCAATTTCTGTTTGCTTATGTTTGAGTTATTTTTATTCTTTCGTGAAAATAGATAATTAATTCAATTCACATGATTGTTGTAAGTAAATATGAAAATATCCATGTTAACATGTTGAGGGATAACTTAGTATCAATTAAGAAGACTGAAGATGTTTATAAATACAGTGGCTGTTTAACAAAATTTTCAGATGTGGTAGAAACTTTTGTTTTATTAAGCTGCAACGCAGACCCTAATGATAGCATACAAGAGGACTTGTGATCTAAAGCATGATTACTGAATAGTTTAGTTTCATTTCATATACTTCTTTTTCTTTTCTTTTTGGTGTTTAATGTTGTAATGTACAGTTGCTCATATGTTCTGGGTTACATATATTGTCTGTATGCGTTAGGTCGAATGAGGTGCCTGGCTGCCTTAGCTCGCTGGGAAGAGCTTAACAATCTCTGCAAAGAGCAATGGACAGCTGCTGAGCCAGCTGCCCGACTCGAAATGGCTCCAATGGTTTGGGATCTTATACACTATCATAATCAACAAAACAAACATTACTTTGCATGCGCATAGCTCTTTGTTTAGCTGCTGCTTCTAATGTTTTCTATTTGCCTCATATTTTAGGCTGCTAGTGCTGCCTGGAATATGGGAGAATGGGACCAGATGTCTGAATACGTTTCCCGTTTGGATGATGGAGATGAAAGCAAACTTCGTATTGTAGGTAATACTACCACGAGTGGCGATGGAAGCAGCAATGGTGCCTTCTTTAGGGCTGTTCTTCTGGTTCGACGCCAAAAGGTATGAGTTGCTATCCTTGGTAACATATTTAGTGGACCATCTAAGAAGGCTGTTATGAATTTCCAGTACGATGAAGCACGTGATTATGTTGAGAGAGCAAGGAAATGTCTGGCAACCGAGTTGGCTGCACTGGTTAGCATCTTGACCTTCAGAAAATTATCTAGCATTGTTGATTGTTATTTCCTCTCATACTACATGGATATACTCTCATCAATCTTTAGAAGTTTGCTTGGGCAATCTGTCTTCTGACAGTCTTACTATAAAGTTATGGGAGTCTGAAGCATATCAAATTAATTATTTTAGATAAAAAGTTTCAAATAACAATGCTTTACAAAGTTGGTAAGATCAAATTTAACTTTGTAGACTCCCATGTTATTTGAAACTTATATAGTGAGATGGAAAGATCAAATTTAACTTTGTAGACTGCTAGCTTGGCTCATAACCTCTATACATTTAGTTCTGATGAAAATATGTTTACTATATCTCTATCATGATGATCATGTAAGTTATGGATTAATGGGTAATCTTTGAAGCAACATGTTGAGGTGATGGCTGAAAAGTGAGAAATCATCAGTTCTGAACCATAGTCAAAAGACGTTCCATCAATTGGAAGTTTGAAAGCCTTTCTCTTATAGCTTGTTTATTTGTTGCAGTCATTCAGTTTACTTTTATATAATAACTTTTGAGGCATAAAAATGTAGTTTCCATCAAGCTTGAAGTTATCTTAATTGTATTGAGCATCAATACGACATTACCTTTACCTCAAATGATTCAGCGCACTAGCGCTGAACTATTGGTTTTTAAGATGCAAAGATATGGCGAACAAGCAAATAGGTGTAATGCAATTAGAATCTAAAAACTACAGGGCAGCTAGCAGTTTCAATCCCATTCTATCCTAAAATATGCATTAAAGAGAAGAATTAATGAATATAGAACACTGGGAATAGAAGTCTAACCTAATAGGCTAATACTAACAAGGGATGAAAATAAATGCAAACTTTTGCAAAGCAATGAAAATATTCCTAACCTATATGATCAAGTGCAACATCCACAAATTCAACTGTAAGACATCATCCATTAAGAATTGAAAATGAATCAAGCATAAGTTGGTCACAAATTGGAAGAAAACTTGGTATTGAAGCTGATCTTTATAAAATTATCCAAGAAACTTAATGGCTTAACATACCAGGCAGAAGGTTTAGAACAAATTCCGGTTGCAGACACAACATGGGATGCTCTCTACTTCAGGTTGGAGTTTCTGCATCTTTTTGGGCCTTATGAAGTTTGTTTTGAGATGATACAGCATAGAAGGTGGTTAAACAAATTACAAGCGTAACAGGGATTGAAGAAGGGCTGTTGTTGTGAAGGAAAGCTGAACAAACAGCATCAGGACTGCGGCAAATTTGTGTTTGCAACAGAGAAACTTCGAAAGGATGATCAGGGTTTGTTTTTGGATTAAATGAGTGGGGGGGGGGACTGGCTGCGGTTGTAGACTTGTAGGATAGGGTTTAGGTTGTTGGCTCAGATTGGTTGAGGAAAAAGGCGTTCAGCTGAATTACCAGGCTGAATAGGTTCATCAAGGTGGAAAACAGGAGATTTAGGTAGTGAAATCGAAATTTGAGTACAAAAGCAAGATCTTCTGGGAAAGAAGACTTAGAAGCTTTCACACCTTATGATCTTGGATTTCACATCCAAGAGAAGCCAAACAAAACCAAGAAGCAGAAGATTAGTTTTTGTTCTCAAGAAACAGAGTATTCAATAGTTTTTGTTATCCCCAAATCAGAAACAGAGTATTCAATAGTTTTTGTTATCCCCAAATCGGAGCCCTAACAACCATATATAGGGTTGGTTGCCATAATCACAGCAATTACTGAAATACCCCTGTTTTAAAAATAAAGCGTAGATGATCCAGAAAATTAGTTAAAAGTTCAAAACCTAATTTGATTAACTTGAAAATTCTATCTAATTAGAAACCAAATACTTCACATGTAATTGATAGACTCAACAATCAAAATCATGAGAGTTGATTATTGAAGCTTTCCAATGTCTCTGAGTATAAACTTTTGAAGGCTCGATCCTCATCACCAAAACTTTGGAGGTCGATCCTACCACCACCGCAATGAGAATAACGGAAAAGGCTTTAACCCAGATCTTTGAGGTTGGCCACATGAATACTTTTTCTTTATTCATCTTTTAAGGCCAATATCCTTGGTTGAATTAGTGAGCACCATATCAGTGGCACAAGTCATACTCATTTAAATCCAGACCTTGTTCTAGCAGCTCCTTCAGTCACAATTCTATCACTTTTAACTAGTGCAATAATTTGTCTCCATTGCATATGTCCAAACCATCTCGCGGGTACCTTCTTCTTTGACATATAACTGAAGCTGCCTCTTACTTTGGATGCTTTTATTTTTTGTCTATCTCAACTTTCTCATTGTACATTTTCTTCTATTTACCATCTGTGCTTGATTTAGTTTTGAGGATTGGAGATTGAGGATTTTATGTTGCTTCTGTTCCGATTCCTTCAACAGTATCTCACAGTGTTACTACTGACTGTAGGAAGTTGATTGAGTATGGTGATGCTTGGTGTGAATGTGTGATGCCTAGTGTGCAATAAATTTTACCAAGTATTCAATTTAATTTCCAGTAAAGAATTCTATTGGGTATTAAATTGTGTGTTGAGCATCTTCGATATACTCTCAATCCAGTGTCGTACATAAACCTTTAAATTTCCTTTTTTTATCACTCTCTTCTATTAATTTGTTACGCACACACATGCTCATGCACATCTATGCACATAATGTATGCATTGTATGGATCCAAGTGTTATAGTTATGGGTTATACTTTTGCTTTGTGTATAGGTACTTGAAAGTTATGAGCGAGCTTACAGCAACATGGTTCGGGTTCAACAGTTGTCCGAATTAGAAGAGGTTTGTCTCATACGGCCTTCATGTTGTTTTATTCATTGTGCCTTGTGACCAATTCTCTCTGTATTTCTGCTTGGAAGCATCCCCTAGGTGCCTTAGTTTGAATGAAACTAGTTCTGTGTTGCAGGTGATTGATTACTGTACTCTTCCTGTGGGAAACCCTGTTGCAGATGGTCGAAGGGAACTGATTCGTAACATGTGGAATGAGCGCATACAAGGAGGAAAACATAATGTTGAGGTCAGTACCCCCTCCCCCCACCCTGCCCCCCGGATCTTAATGTGTTTGTTGTTTCCTTTTGATGACTCATGTCTGCTGCTTGCTCAAGTTATCTGTAATCTTTTTGATTGAATTTCAGTTGGAAATCATTTAGGGCATGTTTGGATTATAATATAATCCTATAGATTCTAGTCCTAGATTCCATTTTCCCCACAGATTTGGCAAATTCGAAGGACTAGCTTGTTTGGCTATCGACTGTTGCTAAAATCCTAAGCATCACCATCCAATAAGTAGCCCAATCCTTTGGACTAGGAAAGGTCAAGTCCTTGTTTTTCTTATGCAAAGGATGTCTCTTGGCAACAAAGTTCCTTTTTGTCTAAAATGTAATGAAATGTGGTGGAGTTAATTTGCTTTCACACAAATTCCTTTGATTGTAAATCTGCAATCCAAAGAAGTTCCTTACTTTGGAAAACAGGTGTAATCCAATGGATTTTCACCAAAAATGAAATACAATGGATTTTCACTTCAACAATCCAAACAAGCCCTTAGATTTTTTTGCTTCGCATGATGTTCCTCATAGTTTACATCTTTCTGATTCATTGTCATCTTTATGTAGTATGCAACTTTGAAATTTTAAGCAGTTAATTTTTCTGATGTTCTTATAATGCATCATACTTCTTTTTTCGTTTGTTCTTGTTCCCTTAACATTTTAATAATTCGTGGTTATTTTTATTTCTTCTACCTAAGCCTAGATAATTTTTTTAGATTAGATATGATGGGGCGTGGCTTCATGTCCGTGTTTTCTTTTTGTTGAAATGTTCTGTGGTTTTGGTGTTGCAGTATAGGATAAGTCTTATTATAATTGTTCTATTCTTCTTCATCACTTTAATTTGTTTTATCTAACCATCTTTACTTTGAACCTGTAGGTTTGGCAAGCTCTTCTTGCAGTAAGAGAACTTGTCCTCCCCCCTTCTGAAGATATAGAATCTTGGCTCAAATTCGCCTCACTTTGCCGAAAGAGTGGCCGTATCAGTCAAGCTAGATCTACTTTAGTCAAACTCTTGCAGGTTCGTTTTACATAACTAGAAACTAATTGTAATCTTTAGTTATCATGCTGATCTGGTTTATACGTATGGACAGTATGATCCTGAATCCTCTCCTGGGAACTCATGCCATGGCCATCCTCAAGTTGTTTTAGCGTACCTTAAATACCAGTGGTCTCTTGGTGACGATATTAAACGGAAAGAGGCATTTTCAAGGCTACAAGTATGCCTAAGTCATTCTTGTTCTTCTAGCAGCATTTAGAATTTGTTTGATCTTTGCTGCATTTGTTTTTAATCTTTTTTAATGTCCTAGATCATCTTCTTTTTTCAGGATTTAGCTATACAGATTGCTTCAGCCCCAAATACTTTCCCTGTAACACCAATAAGTGCAACTAACGCTTCGAATGTTGGCATTCCACTTCTTGCTCGCGTCTATCTGAAACTTGGGACCTGGCGTCGAGCACTTTCTCCTGGATTAGATGATGAATCGGTACAAGGTATCATCAGCTTTATGTTCTCTTGAATTTTATCTAGTTCCAAGACACTTTTAATTCATTTTTATAATTGCCAGAGATTCTCATATCATTCAAGAATGCCACTCAGTATGCTAAGGATTGGGCAAAAGCATGGCACACATGGGCTTTGTTTAATACTGCAGTAATGTCACATCACACTTTAAGAGGGTATCCTGCTATAGCAGGACAGTATGTTGTTGCTGCTGTTACTGGATATTTCTATTCAATAGCTTGTGCATCAAATGCAAAAGGCGTTGATGACAGCTTACAGGTAAATTTCTTGGTTTCTCCAAATTCCTTGGTTTAATTCATATTGATTAGGGGAAAATTTTGTTCCTTGTCATTTGAGAAGATTTGTATTATGAAAATTAGAGAGTTGATGAGTTCTCTCTCTATACTCTTTTTTATATGCAAATATAATTACAACTCTTAATATTATGTAGCAATATGAGTCCTAATTAAGTAACTATTCCTAATACAACTTATATACCACTCTTATATAAATCATATTTCCTAATACTCTCCCTCAAGCTGGAGCATACATCATATATGTCCAGTTTGTCACAAATAAAATCAACTCGTGTCTTTTTAAGAGGCTTTGTGAGTAAATCTACCAGCAGATGACTGGATAAAACATGTTGAGCTTGAACAATATTTTCTTTTATCTTCTGACGTACCAAACGACAATCCACTTCAATGTGTTTTGTGCGCTCGTGAAATACTGAATTTCTGCTATGTGAATAACAACCTGGTTATCATAGTATAATCTCATAGGACATTTTGGAGTAAAATCAAGCTTAGTCAACAAGTCTCTGACCCAAACAATTTCACAAGTTACATTCACCATCGCACGATACTCTGACTTCACACTAGATCGTGACATCACATTCTGCTTCTTGCTTTTTCTTACATAAGATTTTTTCCAAAGAACATGCAAAAGTCTTGTGGTGGAACTGGTGATCCTGCCCAATCATCATCTGAAAAATAATTACTTTGGTGTGCACAATCTGAATATAGAAGTCCTTTTCTCCGAGACTTCTTTAAGTACTGAAGAATTCACATTACTGCATCCTCATGATTTGTCCTTGACGCGAGAGAAATTGACTTATAACACAACAAATACAATATCATGTCTAGTTCACGTTAGGTAGTTCTGTTTTTCTCACTAACCGACGATACTTGTCAGGATCATCTAAGTTCTCTCTCTGATTTGGTAGCAGCTTAACATTAACTTCCATGGGTACATCAATAGCTCTGCACCCAACATACTTGTCTCAGAGAGAATATCAAGCACACATTTCCTCTACAAAGAGTAATTCCCCTCATGGACCTAGCTACTTCAACGCGTAAAAAGTACTGCAAAAATTCAAGGTCTTTTGTCTGTAGCATTTTAGATTTGCAATCTCCTGTGCATCATCATCAATGACAGATATCATCCACATACACTACAAGAAGTAACTTCTTCTCTTGGTGTTGTCTCTAAAACATAGAGTGATCTTTCTGAGAACGAGAAAGACCAAAATCCCGAACAATAGAGGCAATTCGTTCAAACTAAGCTCTTGGTGATTGCTCCATGCAAAGACTTCTTTAGCCTGCACACCTTTCCTGACTCCTTTTGAGCAACAAAAACCTAGTTGTTGCTCCGTGTAAACCTTCTCGTCAAAAACACCATTAACAAAAGTATTCTTAACATCTAATTGATGGAGGGGCTAATGCTGAGTGGCAACCAAAGAAACACGAATCCGCACATACATCAGCTCTACAACCGGTGAGGTGTCGTGGATTAGCACTCCACACACCTATGAATATCCTTTGGCAACCAACGGGCCTTCAAATGAGCCAATGACCGACCAGGATTTAACTTCATAGTGTGTATCCATCGACGTCCAAACTGCTTTCTTCTCGAGAGGAAGAACATTGAGGTCCCGGATGCCATTCTGTTCTAGATGAGCATTTCTCTCTTCATGGCATTCTTCTATCCGGGGATAGACAACACTTCTCACACAGATTTGGGAACATAATATGAGTCCATAGAAGAAATAGATGCATGAAAAGAGGGAGACAAATGTAAATAAGATACAAAGCGAGAAATATGGTGAGATGTGCAACTGCGTTTACTCTTGCGAAGAGCAATGAGAAGATTATGAGAGACAATTAGAATCAGTAGTATCATTACTAGAGGGTAATGCAAATGTACTCTCACCAATTTATGATATGAAAATCAGGATAGTAGAAGTTGGCACAGGTGGAGTACAAGTTCGTCTTGTGAAGACTCTGGTAGATTCTCCAAACTGGTTAGGAGGTTTTGGTTCTCCATGGATAAGTGGCAATGTATTTGGATCTGTATCAACTGACGATGGAATATGCGCAACTGGTAGATCCTGAATAAGAAAAAACATATTGTTGTCCTCGAACTACAAGGGGGAAAACTCACTATCAAACTCAGATTTTGACTCAAAAAATGTGACATCAACTTTAGCAAAAAAAGAACACTGATACCCTTCATGTGTCTGAGAATATCCAAGAAAAATACATTTGAGGGCGCGAGAATTCAATTTTGTTTTATGTGAATCGTTGTTATGAACACAAGACATACATAAATTTTTGGTGGCACAAAAAACAAATCGTTTTGGGGGACATAATACTGAATATGAGATTTGATTTTGCAAAGCAGAGGAAGAAATTTGATTGATTAAACTTGTTGTAAGAACTGCATCACTCCAAAAATATTTAGGAACTTCCTATGAATTAGCAATGTGCGAACGTTTCAAGCAAATGACATTTTTTACGTTCAGCGACACTATTTTTGTTGAGGAGTATATGCGCACGAGTATTGATGAATAATATCATGTTCAGTTATAAAATTTGTGAAAGATGGACTAAAATACTTAGCATTATTTGAACTTAAAATTTTCAAAAGTGTTAAATTGAGTTTTAATCTGAGAATTTTTTTGAAATATATAAAAGATCTTTGAACGAGTTTTCATGAAATAAAGCCAAGTAACACGCGAGTAGTCATCCACAAAAGTAATAAAATACTCAAAATCAAGTTTGGATTTATTGAACACGGACCCTCATGCATCTGGAACTAAATTAAATGGGTGATTGACTCGTTTATTGACTCTACGAGGGTAAGACATTCGATGATACTTCTCTAGTTGACAAGGCTCACATTCTAAAGACTTAGCTTGAGTAGACTCAGAAACTATAACTTTTAAAACTTATAAAAGGGATGACCTAACTGGCAATGATGATCAAAAAGTGAAACTGAACTGGATTACATTACTGGTTTGGACACCAAGTCCAGGTAATACAATTCATCTTCTCATGCTCGGTGCTAATCATATTTTCGTTTCAAGTTCCTAACATTCACAAAACGTAGGATAAAATTTTACAGAATTATTTAACGCTCTAGTAATCTTGCTGATTAATAGTAAACTGAAAAGAAGTTTGGAACATACAGGATAAATGATAGAGATAAAAAAGATGTAGCATTAAGAAGTCTTATGCTATGCACAGAAGAATTTGAACCATATGCTAAAGTAACATATAAAAAAAACACGTAGAGTCGAGAGATGACAATATACCTTGGTTCTCAGTCATATGATTTGAAGCTTCTTAAATTATAACCCACTTGTGAGGTAAAGATGATGTAAGACAAGCTGCGGAGTTACCGGATCGGGTCAGAATAGTTGTGGAGGAAGAAGACGACATTTGGGCAAGCTGAAATTGTTGAAACATTTGAAACTGTTGAAATCGCTGAGCTAATTGTTGATAAGAAGACATATGGGCAGCCTAAAACTGCAAAAACATATGAAACTGTTGAAATTGCTGGTGTGTATGCTCTTCTGTCATTCTCCTGAACTTTTTAAAATGATCCTCTCCTCGGCCAAAATACTCAAACAAAAGATCCTCCCTTGGGATCTTAACACGCCAAAATATCCAAGCAAGTGATCCTCCCTTGGGATCTAAACATGCCAAAAGACCCAAGTAAATGATTCTCCCTCGGGATCTAAACACCCAAAGAAATGATTCTCTTGGGATTTAAAACACCTCATATAAAATGATCAAACTCAGAATGTTCAATAAGAATACATAATCTAAAAAGAGAATAATCTAAACCTTCTCCACATGATCCTTATCTTTTTCTTTTTTTCTTTTTAGGTTACTGGTCACGTGAACTGTACCTGCCGCGGTATTGTTCACCATGAATAGTAACGTTCTTTTTTTTTTTTACATATCTGTATTCAGTTATAAGCTAAAGAAAAAAGAAACGAGAAAAAGAAAAGAACAGAAAAGAATAAGATTACAATGACGATCTTGGTGATGGCGGGCGAAGGTGATGTCGATGAAGGTTGCGAAGGATCGGGAACTCTAAGGCTCTGATACCATGAGAAGATTTGTATTATGAAAATTAGAGAGTTGATGAGTTCTCTCTATATACTCTTATTTATAGGCAAATGCAATCACAAACACCTAATAGAAACAATACTCATAATTTTATATGGCAATATAACTCCTAATTAAGTAACCATTCCTAATACAACTCATATATACACTCTTGTTGCAACATATTACCTAATATCAATAAAGTATTTTTCTGATAATTCTTATGACAAGCAGTTTATTAGCTTTTGTTTTATTTTATGTTATTTTGCATTTGTATCTTGCATTAGCATGAAAATTCCTTTCGCACAACTGATTGTGACTTGTGTTTATGCTCTAATTGTAACTCATGCCTTAATCTGACTTGAAACTATGCTTGTTACATGGTTTGGAAGAAGATACTGAACAAAATAACTTTCAAAACATCAGCAAAATGTCTTGTCCTTTGTGTTGAGGTGCATCGTCTGTTAGTGGTTCTTACTAGAATCATTTATATGAAGTCGTGGAATTTTTTTTATTTGTCTATAGGCCAATTCTTATTAAAGTTCTTTGAATGTTCTTCTTTTGAGGAGTTCAGTGTTAGTTTTTTTTTTTTTTTTTTTGGGATCACAGTTTGTTTTCTAGTAGTACTTAAGTGCCACTAGAGTTTATAAGTTTGAATTTGCATTTGATCTTTTTTCCTTTGTCTTTTGAATCATTTACGTTCTTCTCTGTGATTATTCTTGTCTTCTTGTGGTGTCGCTTATAAGTTGATACATCATTATTCTTAGGATTTTAACTTATCTGAGTGGGTTGAAACGAACCCGCTTTGTATATAATGGGAAACCACTTCAGATAAGTTAAAACCCATTAAAGATAACTCATTGATATATTCCTTGTATGCATGATCATTTATTAGCTTTACATATTACCTTTAGAATGTTAACAACGTCAAACAGTTTCATTAAATTTCTGGACCCTATGTTTTGCTTCCAGGACATTCTTCGTCTTCTCACATTGTGGTTCAACTATGGAGCTACTTCTGAGGTTCAGACAGCATTGCAGAAGGGATTTTCACTTGTTAAGATTGAGATGTGGTTGGTTGTATTGCCTCAAATAATTGCGAGGATACATTCAAATAATAAAGCTATACGAGAACTGATACAATCATTATTGGTGCGAATAGGAAGAGGGCATCCACAGGTTCTCTTCAGTTCTCTTTTATAAGTCATTTATTATTTGCTTACGTTTGACTGAATTTACGACCCTTTCTTAGCCGGTATTTTAAGTCATAAATGAAGTAAATAATGAAATAATAAATTACTTGTGATACTTTGGATACATTAGTCATGGTTGGCCAATTAGTATCAAAATTCCTCCGATTGGTGTCTGCTTCATAAAAACTTGGGAATGAACTAAGCCTAAATTCGCTTCCATAATAGATGTACATCATATTTAATGTTTGAGTACTATAATTTCTTATATACCTATTGATTTCTCATTAACTTGTGGACAAACTTATCCTAAAATCTCACTTTCAACAATTAACATATGATACTTGTTCTAAATTTCTCCTGTAGTTATTATATTTGAAATAAAATTTAGTTAGAACTTAGTAATAAAGTATTTCTCCTGCAGTCATTGGTTCCTCATAAAAATTTTAACAAACTTATCCTAACCTCTTCCCTAATATTTCTTACATGATAATTCCCATATATTTTCATCCTAAAATATCTCCTTCAATAATTACTATAAGCCTAATTGACAGTTGTCCAATAATTAATACTAACCTGCTCAGACAATGTCAAATTTTTAGTTCGCCCTCATGGGAACAAAACCGTTTAACTATAACATAAACTCAATAAATCATGTTCAAGTAATATAGTCAGGTTTAGCTAATCTGTTTTCAATTAAATAATGATATTAGAATAAGTATTAGTTAGAAATAGTTTTTGTGAATAATTTTCAATTCTACAGTAGTTTTTACTAGACAGCCTGTCATGCATTCATGCAGTATCAGAGGATTTACTTTTAATTCTTTGTATAGACATACATAATGTCATAACCTGATTGATACATTACTCCACATTTTATATGCTATGGGAACTCCATTTGTGGTAAATATACATGTCAATTTTGTAAAAATCAGCCTTTGGATTTAAATTAAATCTTCAAAATTTGACACAATTTTTTCTTAAGTGATCATGGTTGTTTCCTTTCGGTTGAAAGCATTTAATCTTAATACGAGGCTCGAAGAATGACAATGATGAACATTATTATTTAAAAATTGATGGAAAAAATTCATTTTTAGTTCTTTTTAACAAGTTAATGAACATAGTGTGTTTATAATTGCACTAATTAATTTATTTACTCTTCCTTTTTTACCAAGCATAATAGAAGCCCCTACAAAGTCTTTATCCTTATTTTTTAGTGTAGTTCAGATGGATCATTCTTAGCTCCCCATCAAGGACTGTCTCAAGTATGGTGACCTTTTATGTGATCTCAATCCATGTTTAATTTATTCTTCAAATCCTCCTCGTAACATGTTTTGACTACAATCATCTCGCTTCTCGGTCCTAGCTATTGCACCCATCAACTGGCATTGGATATTTCCCGACCATCGCAAGTGTTCTGTCCTTGACCATGACTATCTCAAGGCATCTAAAATTGTCATCAAAACTACTCACCACGCTCTCTATTGTAGTAATCTGTAATCCAGTAGAATTCTTTTGTCGAAATTTAGTATGTTATCGAGAACTGTGGCAACACATCATCAATCAATGTATCAAAGTTACAGTATGGTTAATTGTGGCCTTCACTTCTTTAATCTCTTTTCATTTGACAGTTGCATGAAGTTTTTACTGTCTCTCTCTGCTATGTAAGCTTTTTTATTCCTTCTTTTAATGGTTTCTCATTTTCAGGCTCTTATGTATCCTCTTTTGGTGGCATGCAAATCAATAAGCCTCTTGCGAAGAGCTGCAGCTCAAGAAGTTGTTGATAAAATTCGCCAGCACAGCGGAGTTCTTGTCGATCAGGTGAAGATGATCAAATTATACTTATTTCACAACACTGAGGCTTGGTAACTTAGGAGAACTTTATTATATTCCAGGCTCAGCTTGTTTCAAAGGAGCTGATCAGGGTAGCCATATTGTGGCATGAGATGTGGCATGAGGCTCTTGAGGAAGCTAGCCGTTTGTATTTTGGTGAACACAATATTGAGGGAATGCTTGCCGTGCTGGATCCCTTGCATTTGATGCTTGAGGAAGGACCTGAAACATTGAAAGAGACAGCTTTCATTCAGGTATGTACTATCTTTTGAGTTTCAATCTTCCCACCCTATGAAGCTTGGACACGGTGACAGGAGATGGGTACAACACAGAGATGGACACGCCACACGATAATTCCTTAAAAGTAGGATACGGGGACAGAGCGACATGACCCGTAGAATATTATAAAAATAATAAAAGGGAGTACATACATACACATATACATACATACTTAGACATGTATGCATTAAAAGTTTAGATATCTAATAATATGATGATAACTTACATGCTAACATTTTAAACTATCATATATAATTATGACTTTGCAAAACCAAACATGCCTTGGTTCTTTAACTTTTTAAGTAGTAGTCAATGAATCCAATTCTCACAAAGAAACATATCTAAACTTATAATAATTTTATAAAATCAATATTTTGATGGTGCTTTCCCACAATAGTCTTTGATACATACACATATAGAAAGAGATAGACCTATGTAGTTCCCGAAGGATTCGAGCCCGAATCCTCCCCCTAAAATACCAACATCCGACATTCAAATACAAGATTCACTCTGTTGAAGTTGACCTATATTATTTCAAGTATCTATAAATCAAAAATCAAGTATTTTAAATACTTTTTGCCCATCCATCAAGTGGCGCAAAATGGACGACCGAAAGTAGTGAGTTGTTTAGATCTGTCTTTAGACAATTAAATTCTCGATCCGGCCCATTTGATCATGATCTAAACATTTAAAATTCTCTACAAACCAATTTTTGTTAGGTTTTAAATGTTCTACACCGTTAAACTAACCAACTCACTATTTAGGCCGTCCGTTTTTCCTACTTGATGCATGGGCAAAAAGTATTTAAAATACTTGATTTTTGGTTTATAGATACTTGAAATAATATAAATCTTCAACAGAGTGAATCTTGTATTTGAATATCGGATGTTGGTATTTGAGTGGGAAGGGCTCGAATCTTTTCGAAACTACACAAGTCTCTCTCTCTCTTTATATATATATATATATATATATATATATATATATATATATATATATATATATATATATAAAGAGATAGACTTGTGTCATTCCGGAAGGATTCGAGGCCGAATCCTTCTCACTCAAATACAATACTACGACATTTGAGTGCAAGATCCACTCCGTTGAAGTTGATGTACATTATTTCAAGTAATTAAAACCCAAAAATCATGTATTTTGAATACTTTTTGCCCATTCATCAGGTAGGTGTAAAATGGATGGCCGAAAATATCACATTGTTTATATCTGTCTTTAGACGTACAAATTCTCAATCCGATCATTTCATCATGATCTAAACACTTAAAAAGTCTCACTCCAATTTTGTTAGATTTCAAATATTCTACACTGTTAAACTAACCAACCCACTATTTCAGCCGTCTATTTTGCGCTTACTTGATGGATGGACAGAAAGTATTCAAAATACATTATTTTTGATTTTTAGTTACTTGAAATAATGTAGATCAACTTTAACGCAGTGGATCTTGCACTGGGATGTTGTAGGGTTGTATTTGAGTGGGAAGGATTCAGCCTCGAATCCTTCCGGAATGACACAAGTCTCTCTCTCTCTCTATATATATGAGATAATTTTCATGTGCAAAAATTTCGCACAGAATTTTATGTGAAAAGGCATCTGGGCCATTGGATCAAATCAGGTGGGAAATCTTGATTTGATCCAACGGCCCATGTGCCTTTTCGCTTAACATTTTGTGCAAAATTTTCGCCCATGAAGACCTCTCTCTATATATAGATAGACTTGTGTCAT
Source organism: Agave tequilana (assembly GCA_038442645.1). Taxonomy (NCBI): domain Eukaryota; kingdom Viridiplantae; phylum Streptophyta; class Magnoliopsida; order Asparagales; family Asparagaceae; genus Agave; species Agave tequilana. The sequence goes on along the minus strand of JAVJIF010010365.1, from coordinate 125,323 downwards.
TCTGGAAGGATTTGAGGCCGAATCCTTCTCACTCAAATACAAACATACGACGTCCGAATGCAAGATCCATTCCGTTGAAGTTGATCTATATTATTTCAAATAACTAAAAATAAAAAAATTTATGTATTTTGATTACTTTTTGCCATCCATCAAGTAGGTGCAAAATGGACGACTGTAAATAGCATATTGCTTAGATCTACGTCTTTAGACATACAAATTCTCAATCTGACCATTTCTTCCCTCACACCAATTTTTATTAGATTTCAAATATTTTACACTGTTAAACTAAGCAACTCACTATTTTGTCCATCCATTTTGCGCCTACTTGATGGATGGGCATGTATTTGGGTGGGAAGGATTCAGCCTCGAACTCTTTCGGAATGACACCAGTTTAACTCTCTCTCTCTATAGAGAAAGACTTGTGTCATTCCGGAAGGATTCGAGGCCGAATCCTTTCACTCAAATATAGCCCTACGACATTCAAATGCGAGATCCACTCTGTTGAAGTTGATCTATATTATTTCAAGTGACTAAAAATAAAAAATCATGTATTTTGAATACTTTTTGCCCATCCATCAAATAGGCACAAAATGGACGGCCAAAAATAGCATATTGCTTAAATCTACGTTTTTAGACTTATAAATTTTCGATCCGACCATTTCATCATGATCTAAACACTTAAAAACCCTCACATACCAATTTTTGTTAGATTTCAAATATTCTACACCGTAAAACTATTCAACTCACTATTCCGGCCGTACATTCTACGCTTACTTGATGGATGAACAAAAAGTATTCAAAATACATGATTTTTTTACTTTTAGTTACTGAAATAATGTACTTTAACGGACTAGATCTTGCATTCAGATGCCGCAGGGTTGTATTTTAGTCGGAAGGATTCGACCTCGAATCGTTCCGGAATGACACAAGTCTTCTCTATATATATTTTATATATGGAGATGATCTTTTATGGTCAGTTCTTAAACTAGAGGTTATAGGAACTTTGCGTGGGACACCACCCTATGGGTGATTCGCTCAGTTCATGTTGATTTACACACTTTAAATAGTCTATGAATAAAAAATCAAGTGATTTGGAGACCTTTTACTCATGCATAAAATGAAATCAAATTTTACGGCCGAAATAAAGTTTATTTTGGAACAAACTTGTAGGATGAAATCAATTGATTTTCAATCATAGATTATTTAAAATATGTAGATCAACATGAATGGAGCGAATCGTCCATACGATATCCCACCGCAAAGTTCCTGCAACCCTTAGTTTAAGAACCGACCCCAAAGGATCACGTGTGTGTGTGTGTCTCTCTATATAGAGAGAGACTTAGGTACATGCGGAAGGATTCAAGCTCGAATTCTTCATACTGAAACTCAATCCCACGACATTCAAATACAAGATCCACTCTGTTGAAGTTGATCTACAATGTTTAAAGTAACTAAAAATCAAAAATCAAGTGTTTTGAATACTTTTTGCCCATTCATCAAATAGGCGCAAAATGAACGGCCGAAATAGTGAGTTGATTAGTTTAATGGTGTATAATATTTGAAACCTAACAAAAATTGGTATGTGGGATCTTTTAAATGTTTAGATCATAATCAAATGGTCGGATTGAGAATTTATATGTCTAAAGTTATAGATTTAAGTAAAATGCTATTTTCGGTCATTCATTTTGCGCCTACTTGATGGATGGGCAAAAAATATTCAAAACACTGGATCTTGTATTTGAATGCCGTGGGATTGAGTTTGAGTGGGAAAGATTCGGGCTCGAATCCTTCAGCATGTACCCAAGTCTCTCTCTCTCTCTCTCTCTCTCTATATATATATCTATATATATATATATATATATATATATATATATATATATATATATATATATATATGAAGGTAAATAAATATCCGAAATATGTAATGAAACAAAAAAGTGTATGAGAAACATAAGATACGTGTCTATCAAAGAAGTGTCCAACAATCGTCCTAAATTAAAAATATAATTATTTCTTGAGAACATATTTGGAAAGTGTCCGAGGAGTGTACAAGAAGTGTTGGTGTCATACACGGGTATGGCTTCATGATAGAAGTGTCAATGGTACATAGTTCCCACCTTATCGTCTAATTTTATTAAAATTATAAGCTTGTTATTTGCATGTTCAACGGTATTAGCACAAATATTCTGTACTTGTTGGCAATCTGCGACTCTTTTCAATTATTTGGGAGCACCCTAACCTGCTATTCTTAATACCTTACTTCAAGGCACTTGTTAGCAATCTCCAAACACTTTTTTAACATATTTTGTCTTTAAGGATGTTATGTGAGATTGATTTCAAATGGTCCCAAAGGACCCGACTTTCAGTTTTATTGAATTATAGATTTTATCTTCAGTGTTAAAAACCCTTGTATGTCGGGTAATCTGCTGTTGTTTTGACAAATCTGGAAACCCTTTTGCTCGACTTACAATCTAGAAACCCCTTGTTGAAGCTTTTAAAAGCTTGGGATCCATGACACATGTAACAAGGTTATTTGATGCTTGATGATTATATTGACATACAAGTACCTCTTCCTCCTTAAATATGAGAATGACCTTTTTTAAGGCTTCTTGGAGTTTGTGATCAGCAAAAGATCAATATGAAAGGAGAAAAAGAAGAGAGGGAAGAGAAAAAAGGTTTTTTTTTTTTTTGGGGGGGGGGGGGGGGGGGGGGGGTTTGCATTCTTTAAATAAATTACTGTTTTTTGACCCATCTTCGGATATATATATATATATATATATATATATATATATATATATATATATATATATATATATATATATTCAGGCATATGGTCGTGAATTATTGGAAGCCCGTGAATGTTGCTTGAAGTACCGGAGAACTGGAAAGGATGCAGAACTTACTCAGGTTTCAACTACAATCCATAAGTTGCATCAAGAGTGACTCTTTTCCTATAATATATTTGTGGTGAAAGTTTGATTCAATGTTTGCATATTGAAATTTATTTTATTATTAATTTCAGGCCTGGGATTTGTATTATCATGTTTTCAGACGAATTGATAAGCAGCTTCCCAGCCTTACTACCCTAGACCTTCAGGCAAGAATTACATATTTCCAGCATATTCAATGATTCTGTGAATGCTTCTGACATCTTTAATCGACATGAATTCAGTCTGTTTCACCGGAGTTGCTCAAATGTCGAAATTTAGAGCTTGCTGTACCAGGAACTTACCGTGCAGGTAACAGGATCTGCTCTGTTCTTCTCGTTTATTTGCTGTTTTGTTTATTTTGTACCACTGAATTTTCATATTTGTGTATATAATTTAAGGCCACAGAAGCCCTTAAATAGTTTCCTGTGATATGTATGTGTGCATGCACGCTTGCTTGCTTGTGTGTATGCTTTTTCCCCTCTGGTTGCTGATTCGTTGGTTCCCTGTTTAGTTTCCTTCGTTATTTTGTTCTTTCTTTTATTCTTCTTTAGTTCTTATCTTTTCTTTCCTTCTTCTATTATTTTCTTTTTTTTTTTTTTTTTTCCTTTCTACGTTTGGTTGGGGATGGGGGTGGCTGGCTTCTGTTGCAAAGGTGTACCATAGTAACCCTGTGGGAAGTTTGAACTCTTATCTCCTCTTTGGTCAAGCTCTCACTTTACCCCTTTACCAAGCACTTATTGGTTAATTAGAATAGTGATTTTTTCCCCACTTGGTCTGAGGCACATCTGCAAACTTGCATCTACTATCCTTCAAATGCTTTGTATAGTTCACTGATAAAAAAAGCTTATGCAAATTGTTGGTCTGGAATTTCACGTTATGGCATCATTTTATTAGCCGACAGTATCCACTTTCTGTTTTCTCTAGAAAGGTTTTGTTACCCTTCGAGGTCAAAAGTTATGAGGTTAAATTTAGTTAAGCATCATCCAAGGATTTTCGTGTAATGTGGTTAGCTATAAAGCAGGACTTGAAGCTGAGAAAGCTCCAAAAAGGATTTGGATGCCGGGAAAAGTCTACAAAAACTAGTGATCAGGCTTTGCTAATCTAATTCAACCTGGCATCAACCTCTCCTATGCGCGAAACCTTGATGGTTCTGAATTTGTGGCTGAGTTTGCTGTGAGCAAGAAAGACCTGTGGCATAAAACCTTGAGGGTCGATTGGCAGGTTTGTGGAAGCACTTTGCATTCATACAGTTTAAGCTCATGCAAATCACGGAGCAATGGAAAATTTGTGGCTCTGAAAAGTTAACTAGGTAGACAGGATGAGGTGTTACAGAGCTACCTGAAGCGCGGGATGGGGACTGGCTAGTTGAATATAATGGCTTAATAACTATAATGTTACAATTGAAGATCAATTAAAAGGAAGGGTGTAATATAGTTTATTAAAACACCACTTTCTATCGATTTCCCATATATATTTACAATGATAATTTATTTTATTACTATGTTATGTGTGCCAGTTATATAAGGATATAACCAAAGTCTATTTCCGACTAACATATTTAAGTCATCGTCAATGGCATCATCTAAGTTTTCCATCAAAATATATTTATAAATAAATAGTGGAAAAAAGGGGGTGTTTCCATAAATTTGTTGGCTAATTAGTAGTTCTCTAATTTCGTTTATTTTTCATTTAAATTTATTTTGTATATCTTTTCAAACAAATCATCTGAGATCTTTGTTGTATTCTTGTTGTCTAAGATATTTGAACCAAAATTTGGATACTCGCGATATTGATGCGCTTCAGCCATATCTCATTGGATTTGAAGTATGCCAATTCAATCCATCCAATACTAGCTGATACTGATGATATTGACTGATAACAACTAATACATGAAGCGATATGTTATTTGAAGTAACAGTAGTTGATTTGACAGTGTTATCTTAAGGAGAAATATAAAAAAGAATAATCATTATAAAGTTTGTAGTAAACTGACTTGTAACGCCATAAGAATCATATAATTTAACAATATAAAATTTTCAAAGCTGATAACCTCAACTGTCAAAACCTGAGAATTGTTCTTTTTTAGATCTACAAAGGAAATCTGATCAATTTTTAAAGAATGAATGACAATTGAGTGGTTGGTTGAATTAATCCCTTTATTTTAATTTGTCTAATCCAATATAATAAACCAGAGAATATTAGGTCTACCTCTTCATCCAATAAACTCTTGTTATTATATTACTTCTAACCCATAACTTGGGTTCTAACTGAATTATTAAGTTAAATCAAATCTATTGTAGACCTCAACTCCTTTGATATTTTTTGCTGCTGCATAACTATTAGATTCTACAAGTTTTCTTTGAAACTTAATCTAATCTTACGTCTTTTATTAGAAAAACATGTCAAACATTGACAATTAGCTTTACTGTTTTTTTGTAACTTTAAGATAAACTTCAATTTTCTAAGCTGCCTCAATTTGACGATTCCGATCAAGACAGACAAAACTCCTGATACCGATACCAAAACAGGTGAAGCAAACCTGTGACCAATACTGATATTTCAAACCTTAATTTGGACAAACTTTCAGATAGCATTATAGATCGTTGGCATCATGCCAGGATGAGTGGACATTAATTGAACATAGATTGAGGTTAGCAATTCCAGTTCATGCATGCTTTGTTACATAAATTATCCAGTGAACCATTTCCGGATCTGTAAAAACATTTCCCCCTCGGAACTTTGGTTGAGCTTATCAATACCATTTAGCGTTCAGAATTGCTCGAGAAGATTTAGGGAATACACTTCTATTACCTGTGAAGGGCCTAAATCTGAGTGTTCTACTTCAGCCTTTCTGAAACTGAATTGCGACATATTTTCCAATTCATATAGTACTCCAAGCACCCAGTGTGGTCATGACCCCATCTGGTTTGTTTAATTCAAGTCCTTTTGGTATTGAGTCGTGGGAATTTTTTAGTTAGTGGCCTATAAAAAACCTGTGGTTATGTAGTGTCTCATTCCTTTCCTTTAATTATCTTGTTTTATTCTCTTATCAACTCAAAACAAGCATCTTTTCTCTGACGCATATTTTTAATATTTGCATTTATCGTCTAGATTAATTATGAAGCTTACATCACCTCTCAGAGATGCTCTCTCTTTTACCCTCATTCAGCTCAATAGCTGAGTTAGTTTCTGATTTTACAGCTCATGTTACAAACATGCTGTTAGAATATTAAAAAAACATGCCTATTGAGATCTATTCCATATAGAACAATATGCTCTTTGGATATGGGTTATCATTTGTTCAGAGTTAGTGCATATACTTTTAGGAGCTGCACATATTTTCCTTTCTTTTTGTAACTTTATGCTGGTTGATGAGGTACGTGTATGTGCACTTTTAGGGGTCCCCCCCCCTCCTATTGTAATGGAATTGATGTGTCAGTTTACTTTGTTTTTCAGATGTGCCAGTTGTAACAATTGCATCATTTGCGCCGACACTCGTTGTAATTACATCTAAACAAAGACCTCGAAAGTTGACAATTCATGGAAGTGATGGAGAGGATTATGCTTTCCTTCTAAAAGGCCATGAGGATTTACGGCAAGATGAGCGTGTTATGCAGGTACAAGTCATTGATGAAGGACTCTCCTTTTTTTTGGATTTTCTATTGCATTGGCTGCAGCTTTAATGCTACCAAGTATCGCCTTTGTTTTGAGGCCTAGACATGCAAAGTAATCCATCCCTTTGAATCCGTGTTGAAACTGTAATCTTCGGGAAATTACATGGGGATGTGCATTTATAGAGTTGCAGACTGCATGTGCATCATCTCTTTTGCTTAGCAGAACTAGTTACCAACAGTTGTGAATTTTCTTGAAATTAATTCTTTTTGTTTTACTAGATTATCTTGCCTCATTTACTTTGAAGCTATATTGTCTGAGAGTTTATAACCCTGTGATCGAAAAGTCAATGACTTGCTTGGTTTTCTACTCTGTACTTCCTTGACCTATTTTTTTTCATTGCTTTTAGATTCTTTCTTGACTTCCAATTCAAGTAAAACTTTCTTAGTCGAGATATTTTTGCTACCTTTGACACACCATATGGTAGATACTGATTCCCTCAATGAGGGTGGAAGCCTCTACTGTGTTGACCTTTATAGTGGACTTCGGTAGCATTTTCAATGAATTACCTATTGGATGCAATGATCTGTCTTGCAGCTGACAGTTGTTGGATCTAAGATTCCGTCAAACATCTACTGGTTTTCTCGCATCTCTTTTCTGCTGGTAGTTTTATCAGTTTTATTGTTTGATTAAAAATGGGTGTCTCATTTGCTGATATGATGAAAATATAATGTCACTGCGTTTTGCATCAATTCCTGTTTTATGCAACAAAGGTGATAGACTCCTGTCTTAGACGGTAGTTAATTGAGAACCACATCTGGTTGCTTGGATCAATTTAATGTTATCATTATGATTAATCATTAAGTAACTAGCATCCCGGGCTAATTTCCCCCCTTCTTTCTAGCTTTTTGGTTTGGTGAATACTCTTCTGGAGAATTCAAGAAAAACTGCAGAAAAGGATCTATCCATTCAACGCTATGCAGTTATTCCCTTGTCCCCAAACAGCGGCCTGATTGGGTGGGTTCCAAATTGCGACACGCTGCACCATTTAATTCGGGAATACAGGGATGCGAGAAAGGTTTGTTTATTATAACTACTCATTTCCAGTTCAGTTCGGAAATGTTGTAGAAGATATGGCAAAAAGAACTATTCATTTCCAGTTGCTGTGTAAAAAAATCCTTTGCTTATTCCAGATCCACTTAAATCAAGAGCATAGACTTATGCTAGCTTTTGCACCTGACTATGATCGCTTGCCACTCATAGCTAAGGTGGAAGTGTTTGAGCACGCTTTGCAAAACACTGAAGGAAATGACTTGGCAAAGGTATACCATCTTTGTTAAATATGTGCTTTCTATATGAATTGTTCTCTTCTCCTAAACTTTTGGAAGCATATATTGAACTTAAGTGACTTAATATAGATACTTGTTTGTATGTTTTCCACCCTAAACTAATGTGATCTAATTTTAGGTTCTCTGGCTAAAAAGCCGGACTTCTGAAGTTTGGCTTGATCGTCGCACAAATTACACGAGAAGTTTGGCAGTGATGAGTATGGTATGGATTCCTACATAAAGCAGCATCTACATCTGTTGTCCCTTGGGAAACTCGTCATCTTATTCGTTGTGGGGTGAACTTATCTAGTAGTTTATTTTTTCCAGGTTGGTTACCTTCTTGGATTAGGGGATCGCCATCCCAGTAATCTTATGCTGCATCGTTTCAGGTAGTGTGGAATTTTATTTTCTGCATTCTACAACTCCTATGGTGCTTCTTGATCAAACATTTTGAGTCGTTAAATTTTAATTTCCTTTTTAGTGGAAAGATATTGCATATTGATTTTGGAGATTGCTTTGAGGCTTCGATGAACAGAGAGAAGTTTCCAGAGAAGGCAAGTAACTTTCATGTGTGAAACAGAGAGGTTTTATCTTTCCATTTTGATTTCTTTTTTAGGTTTCTTGTGATGAACTACGTGCCATTTTTCAGAGGATTTATATTGATGTCAACTTATAACTCATTGACACAATGCCATCATGATCTGTCAACAGGTACCTTTTCGCTTGACTAGAATGCTCGTGAAGGCTATGGAAGTTAGTGGCATTGAAGGTAATTTCAGGTCGACTTGTGAAAATGTGATGCAAGTTCTGCGGACCAACAAGGATAGCGTCATGGCTATGATGGAGGTAAAGAACATGATTCTCGCATGTTTTATATATTTTCATATTGTTTTAAATAATGAGGATAGAGTTGAAATATGGCCTAAAGGAAAATTCTTTACTAATTTATATGTCTTTTAGGCTTTAAATCACCTCTTTGTGCTTCTTCTGCTTAATTCAGTCACAAATAATTAATAGCATTCCAGTTGGCATTGTAGAGAAATTAGTATTTAAAGCACAAGCATAACATAGTGAAGTAATTAAACCTACAATCTCCTTGGTGAGACTTCTCAAGGTAATGCAACACTTATTTGGTTCCATTGTCTTGTTTCTTATTTTGTCAAGAGAACAGAAATAATGTTGAAGAAACCAGTTTCCATGAAAACATACTCGTCAAGGGTATTTTTCAATTTGGTCAGGGACAAATTTCCCTTGAACCCGTTAAAGTTGATACCTTGTGTCAAGGGTCTTAGATTGTCATGATACTCGTCATTTGCAGACTTGACCTTGGACTTGCTGTTTTCAGGCTTTCGTACATGACCCTCTCATCAATTGGCGGCTGTTTAATTTTAATGAAGTTCCTCAAACGGCAAACTATGGAAGCTCCCATGTCCATCCAGTTGTGAACAGTGATGAATCTGCACCTAATAGAGATCTTCCTCAACCTCTTCGTGGGGCTCGGGAGAGGGAACTGCTAGAGGTAGCCTTCTGCCACTGGATAATAAACTTTTAATACTGAGTTTCTTATAGTGCTCTGACTATTCAATTTGGTTGTTTATAGGCTGTCAATCAACTTGGTGATGCTAATGAGGTTTTAAATGAGCGTGCCGTCGTGGTTATGGCGCGGATGAGCAATAAGCTCACTGGCCGGGACTTTTCTTCTGGGTCGTCAGTGTCAGGGGCTGCCAATTCAATCCAGTATACGGATCATAATACATTAATTTCTGGAGATACTCGTGAAGTTGATCATGGTCTTTCCGTGAAACTGCAGGTTCAGAACCTAATTTTACAAGCTACATCCCATGAGAATTTGTGTCAGAACTATGTCGGGTAAGCATTTAGTAGAAACTTTTCTATTTACTCTACTTTTCTGTCAATATTGCATCTTTTTCACTTCGGGTCTGTTTGGATTTAAGGAATTGGTGTGAAGTGAGGAAGTAGGAAGTAAGATTTTTTCCTTTAGGAAAAGGGAAATGAGTAGTAAGTTTTCTGGTGTTTGGATGGTTGTTGGGAAGTGTGGTTTGGAAAATGTTTTGTCGTTTCCAGTGTTGGATGGTAATGAAAAGTGGAAATGGAAAAGTTGACCACAAAGTTGACCGCAAATAATATTAAAATAAAAATTAATTAAGAAAAATAAAAAATAGATTGTAATTAGAATGCAAGTGAGATTTACATGACCAAAAATTAACTGTTTTATGCTATAACTTATTATAAATAAGATTTACATGACCACAAAATTAACTGTAGCACTCTGGAAGTGAGAAAATGGTTGTGTAAAAGAGAGATGAAAAAGGGAAAAGGGAGTTTTCTTATTTTCCTTTTCCGGTGTTTGGATAGATAGGGAAATGAGCAATTATACTTCCCCACTTTCTCACTTCACTCGGATTCCTTACATCCAAACACGCCCTTCACTGGGACTGGTATTAAACCATCTAGGGTACTTTATGAAGAATTTACTGAATATAGAAAATAATGAGGAAGAAGCACATAAGCCTGTAAAATTAGTGTTTCATCCCTGAAACATAGAAATTACACTGCAGGCAAGGTAATGTAGATATTTTAGCAACCCGCTGCTCTACTGACATAGAACAGAATTTGGACATCTTGCAAGATATACTAATTTGTTAAGCCGGTATGACCAAAATGTTAATTCGATGAAATCATATAGTGTATAATAATTGTATTATCTATATAACAAAGTGCAATTTGGGCTCACTAAATTTTCTGTTCAAATATCAACGTATTTTTCGTGAAATCAACACACTCTTAAATCCTGTATTCTTTTGTCACTCAGAGTCTTTATTGTACTACTATAAATATCAAGGTATACTTTTTATCTACAAGGAATAACCATGGTTCACAGTCGCGATCTCGGCCGCTGACTTGGCGGGCACTGAGACGGATCGGTCTCGGCGACTCGGATCGGTCTCGGGCGATACGCGCAAAACACTACATAGAAAACTCAGAATATTCTGAAAAAATCACGACAAATCTTAAAAAAATATAGACATTTACATCATGTATCACATATACAAAACATATCACCTAGCACACTAAACATAAAGCGAAAGTATAAATACACGCGTTGTCGGTAGAAGCATATCAAAATATATGCACAATATAATAAATTGCACAAACTACATTCATAAATATATTCTAATGTAGTTATTTTCACATTGAATTGCGATGAGACACAAAATCATCATCATAATCATATCTGCGATAAGTAGACAAACCGATACTAGTGCTCGTAGATCTCTCAAGTTGTGGTCTGTAGTCATGGACATATGTCACACCATAATGTTGGTCTGATGTCAAACTCAACATTTGCATATGACCTTCAAGACTATAAGTTTCTCCATCAGTACTATTGTTGCCCTCATGTTGCGGAGTCTAGATCTGAGCGGCGGCGATCTCCAGATCCGATCGAGAGAGAGGCAAGTTTTTTCTTTTCTTTTTTTCTTTATACCTGTTTGTCACGGGTGAATATACGTTTCGAGCCGATTTGGCTGAGAATCAGAGTCGACTCGGTCGAGTCATGACCGATTCGGCCGAGACTCCGATTCTCGGCCGAATCGGTCTCCTCTGAGTTGAGTCGACCGACTCGTGGCTTGGACTCGTCTCGGAGCGGAGCGGGCCGAGACGGATACGACTCGGCCGACTCGTCTCCGACTCGGCCGAGTCTTTGAACCATGATGTATCCGGTCAGGTGGAAGGATGCTTGCGAGTATCAAAAGAGGAATCTCAAATAATGAGACATCTTTCTGAAGGTAGCAAAGAAAGAGCGGCAATAAAATTCAAAAAAGAGCGACTTATGAGATCTTTAAGTGAGGAAGATTTTTATGATGTGACTGATGAAGATTCTGATAATGAAATTGAAGAAGTTGGTGGTTTAGAAGGAGTTGAAAGAAGACAATTAAAACAAGCTATGAAAGAAAGTTGTGAAATGGCTTGGAGATTAGCAGAAGGAGTTAATATTGCTGGCAGTAGTTCGCAGCCTTCAGGATCAGGGATTAACCGTGGATTGCGTCGGAGTATGACTATGAGAGAAGCTGAAATTTCAGCCCATGGTATTGATCCTTACATGTTCCCAACAAAACAGAAATCAATCAAACGCATGGTCTCAACTGAGAATATTAAAAAGGTTGAAAAATTCATGACGAAATTCTTTCGCTACAATGCAATGCCATTCAATGCAGCTGATAGTGGTCCTTACTACCAAGCCATGATTAATACTATTGCGGAGGCAGGCCTAGGTGTAAAAGGCCCTACAGGGTACCAGATTGGCAATCTATATTTAGAGGAAATGAAAGAAATTGAAGTATATATTGCTTCAATAAAAACAAAATGGCCGCAGTATGGTTGCACAATCATGTGTGATGGCTGGAGTTCTCGGAATAGAAAGCCTATTGTTAATTTCATGATTTATTATGATAGAAGCATGATCTACCATACTTCTGTTGATACTACTAATATCTCGAAGACGGCTGATTATGTATTCTCGCTAATGAATAAAGTTGTAGATGAAGTTGGTGAAGAAAATATCGTGCAGGTTGTAACAAATAATGAGGCAAGTTTCAAAGCAGCTGGTCACATGTTGATGGAGAAGAGAGAACATTTGTTTTGGTCTCCCTGTGCAGCACATTACATTGATTTGATGCTTGAAGATATTGGCTCTGTGAAATCAGTTAAGGAGACATTAGATGATGATAAGATGACCACATCATTCATTTACAATAGCCTCAAAGTGGTGAATTTAATGAAGCTATTTACCAGAGATAGAGATTTGTTGAGACCAGGTATAACACGGTTTGCCACCGCGTTTATTTCTATTAAAAGTCTTATTCGCTATGAGCAAGATTTGAAAAGAATGTGTACGACTACCGAATGGCGTGAATTCAATAAGGAAAGGAGTAGAAGTATGCGAGATAAGGTTTCTAATCTCATTTTGACTGATCAGTTTTGGAAGAAGGCAAGAGGTCCAAAACATTATGGATCCTCTTGTTAGAGTCTTGAAGATAGTGGATCAGGACAAGAAACCTACATTATCTATTATATATGAAGGTATGGATAGAGCAAAATTGACTATAAAGTCTTCAAATAAGAACTGGAAGAAGTACTGGGATATCATTGATAGAAGATGGTAGGGACAATTGCATAGACACTTGCATGCTGCTGGTAATTCATTTGCCTAGAAATCATATTTGTTGACTAGAAATTGAAACTGTCATATCATAACAATCATGTGCTTACATTATTGCAGCATATTTTTTAAATCCAACACTCCAATATTCAAAAAACTTTTCTACACATCTAGAAGTGAGAAATGGATTAAATGAGGTCATTAAAAGATTGGAGCAAGATTTGAATAAACAAGTAAGAGCTATTAATGAGGTAATAATAATTTATTTATTTCATCGTTATAATGTTATGCAAATATTAACACTTGTGATGTGTATTCTCACAGATAAAATTATTTATGGATGGAGTTGGAGAATTTGGAAGCTCACTGACTAGAAGAGCAGTGCAACAATCTCTTCCAGCTGATTGGTGGAATAATTATGGCGAAGAAGCTCCCAATCTGCAGAAAATTGCCATCAAAGTTTTAAGGCAAACATGTTCTTCATCGGGTTGTGAAAGAACTTGGAGCACGTGGTCGTTGATTCATAAAAAATTGCGCAACCGGTTGGCAATGAATAAGTTGCATAAACTAGTATTTGTGCATTACAATATGCGGTTGCGAGTAAGAAACTTGACATGCAAAAGCGACACTGATGATTATTACAACCCAATTGATCTGAATAATATTTTCAATTATGATATTTTCGATGAGTGGATGAGTGAGGGAGAACAGCCGATGTTACCACTAGATGACATAGGTTGGTTGGATGAAGGTATTCGTCGTAGTGACGAAAGTGGCGGTGACGGCGGTGATGATGACGGCGGTGATGGTGATAACGGCGGTGATGGTGGTGATGGTGGTAATGATGAAGAGACTCATAGTGTTGGTGGAAGCCAACGAGGTGGTGCTATAACATGGTATTCAGAATATCATGCCACACAAGATATAGATCATGGAGGCCGGGCGGGAATTTCGCAACAGCGTAGGCATTTAGATTGGTTGGTCGATTTCAGTTCTAGCGATGATTATTCGAGTGGACATGATAACTACTCACATGGTCATCATAGTCTTGAAGGCCATTTACAGGGGTTGGGTTTGACATTTGGCCAATATTCTGGCACTGATTATTCTAGCACTAGTGAGTATTCTACTGGCAGCACTAAATATCGAAGTTTTGGGTATTATCACAATGGAGCTGATATTGCACAACTCCTACCGCCATATTACTCTGATAGTGGATCCTCTGGCCAATCATCTCAGCCTACAGGATCTCACCTACAAACATATTATTATCCTTATGGAAACTATATGCATGCTTTCTATACTTATCGCGGGGATGATGATAATGATTTTGTGCCTCGTAATTCAATATGGAAATGACTATATTAGCAGGTACTTATGAATTATTTTGTGCAATTTATTATATTATGCATGTATTTTGATAATTTTCTACCAATGACGCTTGTATTTATGATTTCGCGTTATGTTTTGAGTGCTAGGTGATATGTTTTGAATATGTGATACATGAATTTTGATGTCTACATTTTTTTATGATTTGTCATGATTTTTTCATAATTTTTTTGGCGTTCTATGTAGCGTTTTTCGCGTATCGTCCGAGTCCGATCCAAGTCGCCGAGACCGATCCGTTTCGGTGCCGGCCGAGTCGGCGGCCGAGACTTTGAACCATGGGGTACATGTGCTATATGTTGCTTCAATCTAGTGATACCACCATGGACTTGTTTCTCACAATAATTACACTTCACAAGTTTTCTACTTCTACCAACAGGGGTATCATGTTCCTATCTAATATCGCGTTGCTTTGGAGCCATACTGAAATTAAAAAAATTATCTGTTAAATTAAATTAAAGCTAAAATTAACTAAATTAAAACAACATTAACTAAATTAAATTACATTAAACTCAAATAAATTAAGCTGAGGGAGAGAGCGCCAGAGGCGAGAGAGAAACAGAGGGAGAGAGGGACTGAGGGGAGAGAGAAACCGAGGGGGGAGAGAGAGAGGAGAGAAAGGGAGACAGAGGGGGGAGAGAGACGGAGACAGGGAGGGAGAGAGACTGAGAGGGAAAGAGAGTCCGACAGAGAGAGAGAGACACAGAGGGAGAGAGACGGAGATAGGGGAGAGAGGGACAAAGAGAGACAGAGAGGGAGGGAGAGAGACTGAGAGGGAGAGGGGGAGAGAGTTCGACAGAGAGATACACAGAGGGAGAGAGAGACGGAGACATAGAGGGAGAGAGGGAGAGGGAGAGAGACGGAGACGGAGAGAGGGACAGAGAGAGGGAGACTGAGAGGGAGAGGTAGAGAGACGGAGACAGAGAGGGAGAGGTACCTGTGAGGGCGAGGATCGACGACGACGGGGGATTTTTCCTTTGCTGCTGCAGAACGCGAGAGGGAGGGGGCAGCGTGAGAGAGAGATCAGATTTGATATCTCTCTGTCCCTTTAAGTTGGGATTCACGGGGGCCGAGTCGACCCGGGTCGGTCCGACTCGGACCCGATTCGGCCAACTCGGCCGAGTCTGACTCGGCCGAGTCGAGTCCGAGTCGGACCCGACCCGGGTTGACTCGGCGCCCACCCATCGACTCGGGGGTCCGAGTCGGACCCGACCCGGATCGACTCGGCGCCCACCCACCGTCAGCGGCCGAGTCGTATCCGACTCGGCTGATACCTTGAACCGTGCTCCTTACACAAATTATATTTCTTAATACTTTCTCTCAACCTGGAGCGTATACATTATACATGTACAACTTGTTACAAATAAAATCAACTCTTGTCTTTCAAAAAGACTTTGTGAGTAGATCTGCCAACTGATGACCGGATGAAACTGTCGAGCTTGAACAATCTTCTCTTCTATCTTCTGGCATACCAAATGACAATCCACTTCAATGTGTTTTGTGTGCTCTTGAAATACTAAATTTTTCAGCTATGTGAACAGCAGACTGATTATCATAATATAACCTCATAAGACACTTTGGAGCGAAATCAGGCTCAGTGAACAAGTCTCTAACCTAAATCATTTCACAAGTTACATTGCCAAAAAAGTACCAGCAATCCAAGATCTTTTGTCTGAAAAATCCTTACAAGTAGCATTTTAGATTTGCGATCTCCTGAGCATCATCACCAGTGAATGGTATCATCTATATACACTGCAAGAAGTAACTTTTTGATGTTGTCACCAAAACACAGAATGATCCTTCTGAGAACGAGAAAGACCAAAATCCCGAACAACTGAGGCAATTAGCTCAAACTAAGCTCTTGATGATTGCTCCATACAAAGACCTCTTTAGCCTGCAGATCTTTCCTGACTCTTCTTGAGCAATAAAATTTGATGGTTGCTCCATGTAAATCTCCTCGTTAAGAATACCATTAAGAAAAATATCTTAACATCTAACTGATGGAGGGGCCAATGATGAGTAGTAGCCAAAGAAACAAGAATCCACATAGATTACTCTGCAACCGGCGAGGTGTCATAATCCATTTCATACGTTTGAGAATACCCTTTGGCAATCAAATGAGCCTTCAAACAAGCCAATGACCTATTGGGATTCAACTTCATAATGTATACCCACTGACATCCAACTGCTTTCTTCCCGGGAGGAAGAACAGTAAGATCCCAGGCACCATTCTGTTCTAGAGGGAGCATTTCTTTCTTCATGGCATCCTTCTATTCTGGAATAGACAACGCTTTTGACACAAACTTGTGAATAGAATATGAGTCCATAGAATAAATAAAGGCATGAAAAGAGGGAGACAAGTGTGAATAAGATACAAAGCGAGAAATAAAGTGAGATGTGCAACTGCGTTTACCCTTGCGAAGAGCAATGGGAATGTCATTATGAGAAAATATCATAATCAGTAGTAGAATCACTAGAGGTAATGCAGATATGTTCACCAATTTGTGATTTGAAAATCGAATAGTAGAAGATGATGGTACAGGTGCAACAGAAGTACGTCTTGTGAAGACTGGTTGATTCTCCAAACTGATGATGAGGTTTTGGTTCTCCATAGACAAGTGACAATATATCTAAATCTGTATCAACTGATGATGGAATATGCATAACTAGGAGATCCTAAATAAGGAAAAACATATTGTCGTCCTCGAACTATAAGAGGAAGGCTCACTATCAAACTCGGATTTAGACTCAAAAAATGTGAGCATAGAATAAATGAAGGCATGAAAAGTGGGAGACAAGTGTGAATAAGATATAAAACGAGAAATAGAGTGAGTGTGCAACTGCGTTTACCCTTGCGAAGAGCAATGGGAATGTCATTATGAGAAAATATCAGAATCAATAGTAACATCACTAGAGGGTAATGCAGATATACTTTCACCAATTTGTGATCTGAAAATCGAATAGTAGAAGATGTTGGCACAAGTGCAGTAGAAGTACGTCTCGTGAAGACTCTGATTGATTCTCCAAACTGATGAGGAGGTTTTGGTTCTCCGTGGGCAAGTGATAATGTATCTAATTCTGTATCAACTGATGATGGAGTATGCATAACTAGCATAGATCCTGAATAAGGAAAAATATATTGTCCTTGGACTATAAGGGGAAGACTCACTATGCAACTCGGATTTAGACTCAAAAAATGTGACATCAGCTGAAACAAGAAAACGATCTAGTGAAGGACAATAATATCGATACCCTTTCTGTGTTGGAGAATATGAAAGAAAAATGAGGCACGAGAATCCAATTTTGTTTTATGTGGATCATTGTTATGAACAAACACATCCCTAGAAATCTTTGGAGGTACAGATAACAAATCGTGTTGGGGACATAATACTGAATATAAGATTTGATTTTGCAAAACATAAGAAGAAATCCGATAAAATAAGATGCTATAAGAATTGCATCACTTAAAAATTATTTAGGAACTTTCCTATGAATAAGTAATGTGCGAGCAATTTCAAGCAAATGATATTTTTTTACATTCAATGACAATGTTTTGTGGAGGAGTATATGCACATGAGGCTTCATAAAATTTGTGAAAGATGGACTAAAATACTCCTTAGCATTATCAGATGTTAAAATTTTCATAAAAGTGTTAAATTGAGCTTAATATCAGAAAAAAATTTGAAATATAGAAACATCTTAGAACGAGATTTCATGAGATAAAAGCAAGTAACACACTGGTAATCATTCACAAAAGTAATGAAATACTGAAAATCAAATTTGAATTTATTGAATATGGACCCTATACATCTGAACGAACCAAATCAAATGGGTGATTGGCTAATTTATTGACTCTACTAGTGTAAGACATTCAATGATGTTTCTCTAGTCGACAAAACTCATATTCTAAAGATTCAACTTGATTAGATTTGGGAATCAAAAACTTTTAAACCGATAAAAAAAAAAGGTGACCTAACCGATAATGAAGATCAAAAAGTGAAACTGAAATGGAGCACGCCACTGGTTTGAAGACCAAGTCCAGATAATACAATTCATCTTTTTCACGCACAATGCCAATCATCTTTTGGTTCTAAGTTTCTGAAATTTACAAAACGTATAATAGAATTTTACTGAATAATTTAACGATGTAATAATCTTTACTTATTGATAGTAAAAAGAAAAAAAGTTTGGAAAGTAAATTACAGATGATAGAGATAAAAAAATGTAGCATTAGCAAGTCTTATATTTTGAACAGAACAAGTAGAACCATCAGTAACTATAATAGAGGGAAAAGAACACATAGAATTAAGTGGACATAATATCTTTGTTCCTAATCATGTAATTAGAAATTCTTGAATCTATAATCAAGTAGAAATAGATGAAGTAAGAAATACAGTGGGATTATATGTCTGAGCCAAAGTGATTGTGGAGGTGGGGTGGATGATGTCTTGAACTACTGGAACATATGATGCAACTACTCCATCTTCTCCTCACTGACGCAACTCATGCTATCAGATTGCTCCTGAGTTGTTGCTACATGAGGAGATTGGAACGGTTGTTGCTGCTTCCCTTATAGTAGTGGGCAGTTGTACATGGTGTAGCCTGGCTTCTTACAATAATAACAGTAGCTCACATCTGCTGCTCGTCCTCTTGAACGACCACCACCACGACATCTCCTATGGTCTCTAGCTCCAAAATCACCCTCACACCCTTTACCTCTTGTTATTCTACCTTGGACCGTAAGAGCAGAACGATCTTTGGGTGTCCACGATGGCTGGATTTTGTGACTCTGAAGGAACAACTTCACGTAAGAAGTGGTAGGTATCCTCAAGTGACTTGACAATAGAGCTGTCAATCCCATTCGGTCGTTCAAAAACTCTGGACACAGTGCTCCTAAGAAAATAGGATTATCAATTTATTCCACCTCTTCTGCATTTTTCTCATATCAGTTGTGATAGGAAAAATCTCCTTGACCTTCTCAGAAAGTTTGTTGAAGCCGGCGTAGAACTATACCAACGTTCGACTTTCCTGTTTACTCCTGAATAGCTCTTGAATGACATCAGATGCTCGACTCAGGTTGCTGTCTTCTAAATGTAGTTTAAGTAAATTTAGATCTTTTTATAGTCTTGCAATGTAGAATCAGATTATGAACACATGGCTCCACACTTGTTCAAGGTCTAACCTAGAAGTAGTGCATCGTTCTATCTCCAAGTGTGCGTCTTTGAATCAGGGGGGATCGTTAGTCAGGTAGTGCTTCTTAGCTTTTCCAGTAACATGAATCTCAACAACTCATTTTCACTATAAAAAGTTGTCACTATTCAATTTTCTATCAATCGTCTATCTAAATACAAACTGAGAAATTGTTTGCCTCATTTTTTCAGTCATCACTCAAAACTCACACAAACAAGAAAAAAATCCCCTAAAATTACAAGACACTCAAACCAGAAAATCAAAACCCAAACCGAAATCAATTTTCAAGCCAAAAGAACCATGAGATTTAACTGACCATCCCCATAGAATCTTATTTTACTGTTATTGTTCACATAAACAGTACCGCAGTGGTATTGTTCACAGTGAACAGTAAAGTTTTTTTTTTTTTTTTTTACAAATCTGAATTCAAATTAGATTTGGAAGAAGGGGAAAAAGGGAGGGAAAAAAAAAGAAGATGCTGAAGAAGAGAGATGTTGATGGTGATGTTTTTATAATGAGCGAAGATGACGACGAAGGTTGCGAAGGATAGAGAACCTTAGGGCTCTGATACCATGAGAAAAATTAGATTATGAAAATTAGAGAGTTAGTTAGATCTCTCTCCTTTTACTTTATAGATACAAGAAAGTCTAATTTTACTTCTATCCCTTTTTCTACTCCTAATACAGCTCATATACTACTCCTTATACAAATCAATTTCCTAACAACTTGAAAATTATGTTATAGTTTGAGCTAGTATTTCTGGATTCAGAAAAGCAGAAATATATGAAAAGCTCAAGGACCAGAGAATAAGTAACACAGATTTATATACATAATTCACAATAGAGATGCCTTAAATTTCTTTATTTTTCATTTTGGACTAATTGCAACAATTTAAGTCCTAGTGTCAATTGAAACAATTTATTATATTATGCAAAAATTAGTTTTCTTCTTACACTAACTGTGGTTTTGATTTCAGGTGGTGTCCATTTTGGTGAATCTGCATTGCACTCTGTAAATTCTGTACATAACCTGTACATATATTGGTCGATTTGGAGGTTATAGTTTCTTTTCTTCTCTTCTTCCCGGTATATATTTGTATTGGTGTAAAAATATTCTCAATGAAAATGTAATTACCAGTTCTTGTAAACATTAGCGCATTGATATTCCATGCGGTGCCAACTGTTTTTTCCTTTTCTGTTTTTGTATCTTCGCCGCTGGTGTATATTTGTTGTATAATTGGAATTGTTGTAATAGTGTAAGAATATAGAGATTAAATGGTAGTCCCAAGTACCTGATCTCAAATTTTTTAGGGTTACACGTCTCCTTCGATGAAACAGTATATTATTCTTAGTTGTTTTTAAATGGATGTCCGTATCAGAATTTATGAGAGGGGATCACTGCTGAGAAAGTGTCTGACAATAAAAAGAAAATTTCCGCAGACAGTTCTGCACTAGTAAATGTGATTAATGTGATGAATCCCTTGTAAACTGCGCACATAATTGCGTAAAGGATTCCTGTTCTGGCTTTTCTTCTCCCAATGGATTTGGGAAATATAGAGAAATGGTTTGCTTGCGAACCTTTTGATTTTTATCTAATTGAAACCGTCTTTTTTGAATACAGGTTACGTTTTTTCCTTAAAAGCTACAACTTTTGGTGAAATTAATATGTTACCCAAACTACTTCTTTGGCCTTGTTTGCCTTGAAGCTCTTTTGGAAGCTTATTTGGTGGTTTTCCTTTAAATGACCCCCCTGTTCTTGCTTGGTAGCTCAGCAAAAACAAGATGATACCCGAGGATGGGCAAAAAGTACCTCAGATCTTGTCTTTGGCTGAAGACAAACCCTTGCTTATCTCGAAATCCAATGCCTGATGTGTGCCATGAAAAGGAGGATGAGAGTGTGAAGAGGCTTCTATTTCTGTCTTCATGGTCTGTAGCTCTTGAAAGGAACAAAAATGAAAAGATTACAAGAAATTTCTAGCTGAATTCTGGGTTGATATCTTAAAGCTTTCTTCTCAATTTTTTGGTTAGAGGTGGGTGGGAGATCAAGGTAAACAAATATTGTTTTATTTCTCTCTTTTCCTCTCTTTTGATTGCTCAAGTAACTAAGCAATTATCCGCCCTCTTTCTTCTCGTCTCTTTGGACAAACTTACTTCTAAAAGGTTATATTCCCTGCAGGGTGAGGATTACAATAGTTGATGACTGCCATTGCTATTTGGAACTGAAGCTTGATAAATGCAACTATGAGGGTTAGTTTTTCTTATCTCCTCTCTCATAATATATTTTTGTTGGTTTAATTGCGACATTATTTTTATCTAGATTCATAAAAAGTTGATGTTATTATTAGTCATGATTAGATACAATATTGCAAGTGCTAGCATGTAATATTTTTTTTTTTTTTTTTTGTGCCCCAAATGCATGTTGTCTAGGGTTTTCCTTCCTTAATCCCCATGCACTAATTGCTATCATTGAGAAGAAAAAGGGATTTAAGGAGGCAGTGAATGCAGCTGCTTATGATAGGAGTGGGGTTCAGTTAGGGGCTGTGATAGGGAAGATTTCCCCAAATTAGGGGATAGAACTAATTGTTTAAAAATAATAAAGTTAAATGTTGTGAGGAAAAGTTGTGATGACTGAATTCTCTCTCTTCTCTCCTCTTTTCTTCTTCTATCAGGATCAAATAACAATAATTATAGGTGCAAATAGAGAAGTAGTCAGCTGAAAGGAGAGAGAACAAGTGCAAACACTAAATTTTCGTGAAAAAATCTTTTCGGAAACTCTCTCTCTCTCTCTCTCTCTCTCTCTCTCTCTCTCTCCTGCCAACTACTAGCAAACTTGTTCCTTCTTAAGGAACAACATTTCCACCATTGACTCTCAGAAACTGTCTGGCTGACTCATTATGTGAACCGTACTCTTGAGTTGGGTTATCCGTTTTGATGATTGACGCTCAAATAGGCCTTCTCACTCGAGGCTTTATTCCCGTGTCTTCAACATGGGAAATCTTTTCTTTGAGAAATAGGATGGAGGTCCCCCTCCAGCCTTTGGTGTTTCTAAAGGGTTATATTACTGCTTCCGAGTTTGTCAAATCTTAAATTTTTTAAATTTTATGTACAAACCTTAAGTTTCATTTTACCTAAAAAAAATACAGTAAATGGTAGCAACAATATTCACTCGACCAACGATATTTGTATCTAATAGGCATAGTATTTAATATTAAAGTACTTGATATGTTATCTGAAAATCATAAACAGGTCCATGGCTGTAAAAACAAAAAACAAAAAAAATATATGCATTTAGTTACATCTGAATTCGATGTGAGTATAGTCAAATACATAATACACTTAACAATTAAGTGTATTATGTATTAAAGTCGAATCCTTTCAGAATGGCACAACTCTATATATATACACGAGAGAGAGAGAGAGATGAGGGTGGTTAGATATGGCAGGACTTTTCTTTTTCTGCACTGATAAATAAGGTAGGATTTAGAAACTAAAAATCTAAGAGCTTAAATAAGATTTTAAGAATTCTTTTGTCAAACTTAACAGCTAAAAATAATTAAAGATAACGGAGAGGGATAGAAGAAATTGAGGGGTTGTTTCGGAATAAGAATGATTTGAGGGGGATATACTACAAAAAACTCAAGAAAAAAAATAATTTATCTTTATTAAAAAATGAAAAACAAAAAAAACAAAAGAGCTCCCCCATTGTTCTTCTTCTTCTTCTTCTTCTTTGACACTCTCTTTAACAGCGATGAGTGATTCAATCCCCGCGCCCCCAAAAGAAAAACTAGAGAGAAGAGGGGAAAAAATGGCCGGAAAAAACCCGCCTTTATTTCCTTCCTCTTGCTCTCTGCAGCTCTCTCTCCTTGCTCTCGCCGCCCTAACCCTAATCTCCTTCACCTTCCTCTCTCTCCGATCACTCAAATCTCAGCCCTCAACGACTTTCAATCCATCCGTATCACTATCATCCCTCTCATCATCTTCCTCGATCTACCACTCGCCGGAGATCTTTCAGGCGAACTACGAGCGGATGGCGAGGGATTTCAAGGTGTACATCTACCCCGACGGCGATCCCAAGACCTTCTACCAGACCCCGAGGAAGCTCACCGGCAAGTACTCCAGCGAGGGCTACTTCTTCCAGAACATTCGTGAGAGCTCGTTCCGCACCGACGACCCCGATCGAGCCGACCTCTTCTTCGTGCCTATCTCCCCCCACAAGATGAGAGGAAAGGTACTCAGCTCTCTTTCTTATATGATTTAGATCTTGAAATGATTAGCACAAAAAGAACAATGTGAAGAGTTTGGGGATTTAACACAGTGCTAAATTGCTATGAGAATCAATAGATCACAGTGGCCAATTGCATTTTGTTGTACTATCTATTGCTAGAGTTATCGAGTTGATACTTGAATGAGATTTTTGTTTTGTGAGGAAGTTCGTAATGCTCAAGAGCAGTTTACCATAAGAATTGAGTGGATCGTATAGGTCTGGTCCCTCATAGCATGGTGATATTATGAAAAACTATATAAGGCCACATATTGGCTCAGTTCAGACCTTTTTAGGATTATTCCTTCTAGAGCCCGGCTTGACTGATGAGTTTGTACCCCAATTCAAACCATCTTTTATGCTGCTTGTGGATAAACCTAATAGCAGCAAATGAAGGTACTACTTCAAATCATATACATATTATGAGAAGGATTGATTTGCCTGTGAGAATAAGGGTGAAGTGACAACATTATGGCTGGTGTGCTCACGCGCGCGCGCCCATGTGAAACACAAACAAGCTTCTTAACCTTCCAGTTGCTTTTTGCTCTTTTGATTCTTTTGCATGTCACACATGTTGTTACACTATGAAAGGAGATTTTTCTTGGAAATCTTAACAAGTGTATACCCTTGTTGATGTAGGTCACCTCTGCAAATTGTTCCATAAGTGATGTATGTTTCAATCTTGCAGGGCACATCTTATGAGAACATGACAATTATAGTTAAGGATTATGTTGAAGGCTTGATAAGCAAATACCCTTACTGGAATAGGACCTTCGGTGCTGATCATTTTTTTGTTACCTGTCATGATGTTGGCGTCAGAGCATTTGAAGGACTTCCCTTTATGATAAAAAACTCCATACGAGTTGTTTGTTCTCCAAGTTATGATGTTGGATATATCCCGCACAAAGATGTTGCTCTTCCGCAAGTACTCCAACCGTTTGCACTTCCAGCTGGTGGAAATGATGTTGAGAACAGGTTAGAAATGGTCTACTAGTATTCTTTCTTGCTCCTGTTAAATTACTCAGCTTGAAGACTATGCGACTAGGTGTGGCGGCGGTTCTGGAGTATGTATTTATTGAAATGAAATGAATGCATCAGATGGACCTAAATCTTAACCAACCTTACTCATAATTAGCCATACCTCTTGCATTATAGGTGTACTTGGGGACAACCATAATCACATTAGAAAACAATCCAATAGTCAATAACTTGGCCCGTGCATGTATACCTCATTTAACTATGAATAATAACATGATTAGCAAGGAGCTAGAAAGCGATTGGTACAACATAAGTTGCCAACAATGGTAACTTAGCCATTATATAATGATGATGAACCATCATCAACGATTAGATACTCAATGTCTTTCCAGAAATGATTTCATAGTTAAAAACAAAACACATGAAGATAAAAGGAACCATAAATGCCAAAATATGATCTCACTACTTATAGTGAAATCCTCACTATCAAGGCACAGATTGTAGCACTTGAGATATACTCTAAAGCTCCCTATGTGTCCCTTAAGAGTAAATAACCACTCATTCTTCATAAGTCAGGCTCCCAATTCTAGTTCTCTCAATTCTAAGATCAATATTGCTCTAAAAATGTTCTAAAATTCATATCCAAATAATTTACGAAGCCACACCATATGCAATCTCAAATAAGTATGGAGATATTTATTACGCAAATCTCATTCTTTACCCTTGATTTCTTATTTCAAGGTTATGTATATCACATAGATATATGGGAATAATTTTTTTGATAGTGTTATTTCTCTTGGAGGGTTAAAGGAAGTCTTCTTGCTATTGTTCATTAATTACCTAGATCTTCTTTTTAATTTTTGGATAAAATTATGGGACCTTAGGAGGTGGACATCTAAAGCCTATAAAATAAGAATTCCAACCCCTGGAAATCTAAAATTTTAATCATAATAGCCATGTTCGCCATTAAGGTTATTTGATGTAATTATTCTTTTTAGAGAAGGGAAAATTGAATATACAACACAAGAAACAATTGTGGTTTGAGATGAGAAGAGGAACAATATACAAGATTGAATGAAGAACACCGAGAAGGCATCTTCTTCTTTCTCCTTTCTCTTCTTTTTTTCCCTTATTTACCTAATTCACTCTCTAATTTACCTTTCCCTCATTTCTCTTGCTCTCCCTTCTCCTTCTTTTCCCCTTCTGAATTTGATTTTTTTCCCCCTTTGGTGGTTAACTCTACCCTCTAAGCCCACCTTTTATACTCTTCACCAAATAATCCCAGTCAACCAACTAGTCCATTCCTGGTATAATCTCAACTTTTTTGCATGTGAACCCCTTAACAATCTAAGAATAATATAATGTCCTAAACTTAGTATGACATATTAAATCTAATGAAAAGGTCTTGACAACTCATTACATTACACCCTTCCTTTTTGGGAAAGTACACATCCACCCAAATTATTCTTATAATATGTTATTATTATTCACATATAATTGAGTGGATAATCATTAGGAAAAATTTTGGTGGTTACATCCTTCAAGTGTGACCTTCACTTCCATCATGTTGTTTCCTTCAGCTTTGGAAAAGCCTTAAGCTTCATAAGATGAAAGATTATCCATCACTTTCTGTGAGTATTTTGAGAAATTCTGTGGAAAATCATGATCCAGAAGTTTTAAACATATAACAGAAGTGGAAGAGCTAGCACGGATACATGTGGTCATCCAACATACAAGATCTTTGATCTGGCTTGCTCAGGAAGCACCCCTATTCTTTGATCTCTTGGTTGGGATGCACCCCTATGCAAGTACTGACACTCCATTCTGAAAATCTCAACAATTAAAATTTGTTTTGCAGATTTTAGATCGAAATCTTAATAAGAATTACTTACAGTAGCCAAAGAAAATCAAACTAAAGCCCATTGATGAAGATCATATATTCATAATGGTGAAGCTGATTGGGTGCATATACCCGCCATAATTTGATGTCATATTTGGAGAATAGTTGTCATCTTTTGATTTATCTATACCTCACATGTCTTGATTTTTGAAATGGGATTGTTAGTCTGCAATCATTCTGAATTTTAAAGCACCAAATATGCAGCACCACATCTTTATGACCTATTGTCGAAATATTTGCAGGACAATACTTGGTTTTGGGCTGGTCATCGGAATTCTAAAATTAGAGTTATCTTGGCGCGCGTTTGGGAGAATGACACAGAACTTGCCATTAGCAACAATCGCATAAACAGAGCTATAGGGGAATTGGTTTATCAGAAGACATTTTATAGGACTAAATTTTGCATATGTCCAGGTGGTTCTCAAGTCAATAGTGCTCGAATTACTGACTCCATTCACTATGGATGTATTCCAGGTAGAATTTTTTTCTTCTTTCTTTTGGATAGGTTTATCATTTATAATCACATACTTGTGCTCAGCTAGGAAGTTATACAAAACTATAGTTCTCTGGAAGTTGTTCACATTTATGTTGCATTCTAACTAAAATTGATGTTTTTCACCGTTTCCAGTTATCCTCTCTGATTACTATGACCTTCCATTCAATGACATCCTTGATTGGAGGAAGTTTGCTGTGATACTAAAGGAAAAGGATGTCTACCAGCTCAAGTCTATTCTAAAGTCAATACCACATGAAGAGTTCCTTGCATTGCATAAGGGATTGGTTGAGGTATGCTTCTATGCTGTATATGCTTTGAATAATAATGGCAGGAAAAAAAATTTAGTTCTTGTTAGTTTTAGAACTAATAGATCTGTCTCTCACTTGGCATCTCAAATATCACAAATGCATACTTCAAAATCCAAAGAGCTGCATTGTAATGAATGAGTATGTTTGATGTGTTATTGCAAATGTTCAAGTGGAGTTCTCTAGTTTCCTTGGTTTTCAATAATCTTGTTTTATTTGTTTCCCTCATATAAAATAGCATGTTAGAAAACTCTTTGGATGCCATTTTGAAGGTACTGAATTCAAAACTAAGGTTTGTTTCCTGAATACATTGTTTACATGTTGTAGATAACTTTTGGAGAATTTGCACCTGTGTTGAAATGAAAGTTGCGCTTATGTGCATGGTAGACCTTGAGCAGCCAAGTTGCTTCCTCTTGATTTCTCATCAGTGCCACTGCCATTGATCCTTTTCACTGTAGCTACTCCCCCTGCATTTTCACTACTTTTGCTCTTATTTATTTTTTTTTTCCAGGAATGCTTTCGTCTGGTGATCTATAGCATCGGCCTTGTTTTCATTTCCTCCGCCTTGTTTTCATTTCCCTCCATCTGCCCTCATCATCCGAACAATATCGCTTTCAACTTTTACAACCCTATTTGATCCTTTCTTCCTCATCTGTCCTTCTCACTTTACCTTTTAATGTCCGCCTTCAGAACATGGATGCAAATATGGCTATCATGCCCTGAATAAGGACTTCCCAAAGGGTACTCCTCTTGCCTGAGCACACTTAATTATAAAGTTATCCCACGATTCTTCCTTAAAAAAATGCTAGCTACTATTTTTTTGAGTTAATACAAATTATCATAGAGCAAATGCCTTCTAGCTTTGATACCATGTGAACCATTCACTTAGGGTGTGGCATACTCTTTCCATTTAGGGCATAGCACCTTAGTATATGAATACTCCACTAGACATTGTGAAATTCTAAAGGTGGTTTCCATGTATTCAAGACGTAAGCCCCACCAAATTCTTATGCAGTGTGACCCTTTGCTCTATGTAGCACGTAGTTCTATGTGGCATTTAGTTCTGCAGACTCTCTGCTAGGGTTAGCTCTATGCCATTTGCGACGCCTAAATCAAAGACTTTTCAGAGGGTCACCCATCCATCATGGAGGGTCTCGTATCATGGTACTGTTCTGGTAATGCTCTTGATTGAACATGATAGATAGAAAGAACCTTGCCAAAATCAAATCTTTGGTGTCTTTCATATCATAGGTGGAGGCTTTTTTCAGGATTGTCTCCAATCTACCCAAATGGTACTTTTATGAGCTGGAATTTGCTCCGATGTGTTTTGCACACTTTTAGTTTACTTTTAGTCTTAAGAACATGACTTCAGCAATTCATGTCTTGGATACCAGTCTTTTTTCTTTTCTTTCTTTTTTTTTAAAATATAGACCGTAGTCTGGTGCAAGCAGGATACCTGTCGGAAGCATTGCCAGGCACATACGTGTGATTTGCTTTTTAAGTATCTAACTTTTGGCCACTTACCTACTCTTTTCATCCGTAATAAGTAGCAGTCCCTTAAAATAAGGATAAAATGAGAGCCAGTTGAGATGGTATGGACATGTGCAAGAGAAACCAGCAAGTGCTCTAGGGAATGAGTGATAGGAGCAGTTGTCAATGGAGCAAGGACTAAGGATAGACCTAAAAAAAAAAAAAAAGGAATGTGGCAATTGAAATGGAAATGATTATCATTAATTTAATAGAGGACATGACCCGTAATATTGCATGGAGAAAAATAGATTCATGTAACTGACCCCGTAGGTTTGGGGATAGTGTTGTCTTTTTTCCTTTCTTTGTAAATTTTTTTATTGTTGTCAGGTCAAAATTTGGAAATAAAATCCTAGACTGTCTAAAATTTGAATAGAAGGGCCTGTTTGGTTAAGGGTGGAAGTGTGGAAGTGAGGAAGTGGAGAAGTGGTAATAGTTCCCTTTGGAACTTGGGAATTAGTAAGTTTTCTGGTGTTTGGATGCTGTTGAGAAGTGTGGTTTGGAAAATGTTATGTCTTTTCCCGTGTTTGGATGGTAATGTGGAAGTGAAAGTGGAAAAGTTGACTACAAAGTTGACCGCAAAATAATATTAAATTAAAAATTAATTAAGAAAAATAAAATTAGACTGTAATTAGAATGCAAGTGAGATTTACATGAGCAAAAAATTAACTGTTTTGTGCTACAACTTATTACAAATGAGATTTACATGACCACAAAATTAACTGTAGCACTCTGGAAGTGAGGAAAACGTTGTGTAAAGGAGAAAAGAGAGAAGGAAAAGAACTTTTTCCATTTTCCTTTTCCGGTATTTGGATGAACAGCGGAAATGAGAAAAGACACTTCCCACTTCCTCACTTCCACTCAATTCCTTGAATCCAAACAAGCCCCGAAGTCAAAAGGAATTTGTAAGTATTATACAATAAAAGAAACTGAATAAATAGGAAGTTGTTAACTATAAAATGTAATGGAAATGTTATAAATTACATCAACTACTCGTATAGTCTAAATAGTCCATATTTTTTTGTTCTGGAGTAATGACTAGAAACAGAAACCACTTGCCCAGAGACAAGCTGACGATTGTGGGCTAAAAATGTATATATACTTACACTCCCACTCACATGGGTCTCTGCCTTTGAGCCTTGGGGAAAGAAATCAAATATAAACAATGAGTAGCTTTTAGTAAACACATTTTAATTTCCCCATGGTGATGTTTGAACTGACAACTTCTTGAAACTGGATTCTCTTGTACCATCTTAGAAAACTACTTTATCCAAAAACTTAAGCTTTTGTAACTTAATAGGAGTTTTGTGAAATGTACTCTGAGCTGGAGTGATGATATTGTCGATAAACTGACATTTGTATCAATTAAAATAAATCCATTTACATTATACTATTCCTTCAACCATGTTTTAAATGAAAGTGGGGATGATTTTGGAATAACGTACTTCAGTTATAGGCAATATGCACTGTGCCACCACTCATGGTTCGCAGTCGCAGTCTCGGCCGTCGACTCGGCGGGCACTGAGACGGATCAGTCTCGGCGACTCGGATCGGTATCGGGCGATACGCGCAAAACGCTACATAGAAAGCTCAAAAATTCTGAAAAAATCACGATAAATCTTAAAAAAATGTAGACATCCACATTCATATATCACATGTCCAAAATATATCGCATAGCACACTAAACATAAAACGAAAGCATAAATACACGCGTCGTCGGTATAAGCATATTAAAATACATGCACAATATAGTAAATTACACAAACTACATTCATAAATACATGCTAATATAGTTATTTCCACATTGAATTGTGATGAGGTAAAAAATCATCATCATAATGTCGAGTCGACCGAGTGAACTCCGATTCTAGGCCGAGTTGGCCTCCTCTGAGTTGAGTCGACCGACTCGTGACTCGGACTCGTCTCGGAGTGGGCCGAGACGGATACGACTCGGCCGACTCGTCTCCGACTCGGTCGAGTCTTTGAACCGTGCCACCACTCGGCCTCTTGTCCAGTTCAGCAAGTCCAGACACTAATGTCTCTAGATGCTCTGGACAAATTTCCCGTAACATATTTTGTCACTTTTTTCTCATTGTTATGTGGATGATGTGTAGCAGCAGTGCATCAAACTGTGACTTATTGCGATTTAAAACTGAAATGCATAATCACTATGCAGCCTATGCTATTTAGGAAAAAAGTAAATATTGGTTGTGCAACCATTATTCTTTTCTCATGAGAAAATTATTGGTTATCAGGTCCAGAAGCACTTCGAGTGGCATTCACCTCCAGTCCCTTATGATGCATTCCACATGGTAATGTATGATCTTTGGTTACGGCACCATGTCATCAAATACTGAAGTTTGAGTGCATATACTTCTGGCACGTGTCATTTTTTGGCGTCATGACTGAGGAGTATTAGAGAGGGCATGGAGTGTGAACAGTTGGGATTGACAACTGAACTGGAATGATACACAAAAGTTTTGAAATGATCAATTCACTTCCAGTTGAATTGGTCACCATGATGCTTCAGAAACATAGAAGCAGAGCACTGTCGGGAGTTGGCATATATCTCTCATTCCTGAGCCCGGATGATTTTATTTTCGCTGCCATCATCTTTTCATTTTTTATTGTCTCGAGGCTTCTCTTTGTTACTGAGATCTGACTGTGTACTTGTTCAATGTATTGACCTTTTCTCCTTTTGACACCCCCCCAAAACCCCCCCTAACCAGACAAATTTCATCATGTTAATTATTTATTTGTTAATACAACATGTATAATCTGAAGAGTATTGTATTTTGCATACATGTAACGATTAAAATGATACCACAATGACATGCCACTGACTTCTGCTCTGTTGTAGAGGGGAATAAGTACTAGCATAATCTTGTTCACTGTCGTGCATCTTCCTTTTCCATTATATTTTTGTAACAATGATTCTTTCAAAAAATTTCTAACAAACACGGCAGAGGAAAGGAGGGGGAAAAAACGCTTAAATCTGTTTTGTTGTAAACTTGCAAGTGATTATCTTATCTATTTTTTCTGTATGAGATTAGGGAATATATAATCTTTCTTCTCCATAAAGAATTTAAGTGCTCGAGCTGACAAAGATCTTATTTGAGATTGACTACGTTTTTAAGAATTGTTTATAGAGATGACTCAAACCATTGAGGAATCGATTTGGAATCTTGGATCTTTCCCTAAACAAATATTATTTACATAGATGCACTCTTGAAAATTTGTCAGTTTCCATCTACAATCCATGCTATCATTGTCATCAATCATCATAACAATTCTAGCAGATACGCATTAATAGGCTGTTCAATCAAGCCTCTTCGTAAAAAAATTGTCAATTTGAGTCCTTGCTTGCCTCTATATCTGCTACTGACTCTAGGATAAAATAAATCATCTATTAATACTTGAATTGACAATTCAGTTCTGCATGTTGTTTAAGATATAGCAAGTCCTGTTTCTTTCAGAAAAATATTTGAAAAGCGTGATTCCTTTTTAAGTGAAAAATGATGGAAAGAAGCTAAATATTCATAGTGATTTGGGGGAACCCTGTCTGAAGTAGTCGACTTTCTTTGTATACTATGGTAAAGCTTAGGGTAAAAAATTAGTCATAGGTTACATAGTAAAGTATAATAAACAATAATAGGGTGAAAGGTCACTTAATTTTTCTTAGTTTGCCTCAATGCCCTTAATCAAGAACTAAATAAAAAAGTTTGATGAATATCACATAGACCTGGATTGAGCTAAAAGAAGTATTACACGATTTCGGATAAATAACAAAGGCATTGTTATTGTTGTTGTTATTTCGATGATTACATCAAATTGTGATGATTTAGGCACGCAGATCGCTGTTTATGCTCAAGGTTTTTGTGAAGAGTGTTTTTCTGATTATTCTACCATCATCATCATCATCATCTTGTCAATGAACAAACCCTGAAATTGGAAGCATGGGTTAAACTCAACCTCCTCATTATAAGACAAACTCCTTGATCAAGTTCTATAAATTTGTTAAAATAGCTAGTGAAGGAAGCACTAAAAGGTAGCTCTAGAGATGAGCAGAATTGGATAACAGACTGGTGCGAGTCCTATTCATCTCTCTCTCAAGTAAGACATACAAGTACATTGCATGTGTGTAAAGCACATCCCTTACTTTTAGGGACTGTTTGGTTGTCGTAGTAATTGATCGTAATTCCTAAGTCGTAATTGATCCCACTTCTGCTGCTTGAAGGGAAGGTTGTGGTCAGAGCTGCTGATGAGATTGCAGCAATATCAGTAGCCATTTCTAATTGAATAAGAAGAAGCCCAGTATTGTTATTGGGGGCGAATGTTGTTGATGGGGAATGTTGACATGGTCTCTGGAAAACAAGAAAATTAAACGCCATGATCCTTAGTTTAAAATTTAAATCATGCTTATCTCAAAACCCTTATCAAATACAGTTTAAAAAAAAATTGAACAGTATGCTATCAAATGTTCTTATCTTAACTATTCTTAACTTTTCAAAACCCTTTAAATATTATTCTCTCAAAACTCTATCAAATATTTTAAACCCGATAGAAATCAAATTTGGATCATATGCTTATCCAAAAAATCAATAAAGAAGAAAGAAAAACTAGATAGCTAGTCCTACCAACCAAAAACATAAAAAATTAGAGAGGGAAAGAGAAAGTGCAAACTAAAAAGTGCCTCTTTTTCTCTCTCTCTCTCTCCCCCAAAGTAAAAATATTGGATGCACAAACACGTCGATTCTTGATTAAATTATTCCAAAATGTGAAGTTAACAAAAGAATAAGAGATGATTTTAGATGTATTCAAGTAAAGAGGTAAGTTTTCTTTTTCTCCATGGTTTAAAAGTCATGGTAAATTTTCTTTTTCTTCTTTCTGTCTTTATATTTATTTTACTTATGTTTATTCCATTAAATTTTCCTGCTTTCTTTTGTCTTATTAAAAAAGTCATGAACTATCGTTTTGGAATGATTAGTCATTTTGATTAATTCTGACATTTATATGCTATATTCAGATGAATAATATAACGAATTTTGAATTTATAAAATATAATTAAATTGACCAACAAGACAAATTTCTAAGAACAAAACCAATAAAATTATAGAATGATAATATAATATTTGAATATTTTTTATTTTATTCTTTTATTCTTTTATGTACTATGTTGGCCGCCCCCTCAAAAGAAATTTTTGGTTCGGCCGAGTGTATCATAATGTTTTTTAAGGATAATTTAAATTTTACATAGGGTTGTAATAAAACCACTGCAGCATGGTTCTCAATTAAAAACCCCCGAGTTGGACGCCAGCGGTGGGCCTCTCGGTGGAGTGCGGTTAAAGACACCCGCCAATTGATTAAGGTACTTATTAAATTAATCAAATCAAGTAAAGTGAGATTTCTCCTGTGACTCCTCCCCCGCCTCCCCCTCCTTACTCCTCTTTCCTCTCTTCCCTCTCCCATTTTCCTACTTTTTCTTCTTCTTCCTCCACTCTCTCCCCTTCTCTTTGTCGCTCGATTCCACCGCAAGCGGTAATCTAATTAATTACAAAAGTGTTTTTATTTTTTTGAACACATTTACTCTAAAAAAAAATTTAAAATGCTCTTTTCTATTCGACCAGTTATGACAAAACAATTACAGTTGTGTTCCACCAGTCACTAAAATACGTTTCAGGCATGGATGAAACTCATAAGAGATTCCTTTTCATCGAAAATCTGGATTTTTTCAAAATCCAGATGACGGGATTCCAGGATTCCATTCCTCCCTGGGGCAAGACTTGATGTGTACCTATTCTAATTGATCCACACCATACTGTTTTCTCATAAGATGATACACGCTAGCTAACAATCCACCTGGTGCTACATAATAGACACACTGGAATGTATAAATTTTTTATATCAATATATAATGAGATGACAGCAATGGAGTACCAATCCTCGTGTTTTATTTGTCAAGTCTCTATTCTTTTATAATCGAAGCTAAAAGATCTATGAATTAGCTCATGCTTGACAAGCCAAGCAGATGAATGACCCTGCATTTTCTTGATCTCTCCCACATTGAATTTCGTACGGGAATTTAACATTTACTTTTTTTTTTTAGATTGACCCGTTGTTTGTTATTCCGCACAAAAGCATCCTGCCTAATTCACTAATTAGTGGTAAGATACTTCACTATTTTCTTTGAAAAATGCTTCAGAAGGTATCTCCAAAGTAGATGGCGATTGATGATAGAATCATCCTTTTTCGTAATTTCCATTATGAGTACTGCGTCCAACATGAAACTTTTGATTTGTAGTAAAACATCACCTGTCCTCTTCATAGATTTCGTCGGTATACCTTCTTATGATGTTTCTTTATAGCATCTATAACTGCCTCTGGTTTAGATGGGTAGCCCGACAAATAGTCTTCCAAGTGACTCCGCTTCTCAACTCCCTGAACGGTATTATAAGAAAGAATCGATACTGAATGAACATCCCTCCTGTTAGGGATTCCAGATATTGGAATTCATCACTAAAGAAGGAGCCATTTTCATTGTGACTGTGCTGGCTGTGAAAATGAGGTCAGCTTACTAGGATTCGATCTTAGTACCAGTCTATAACGAACGATCAAAGCGCAAATCGCGAGCCTATATAACGTAATGAAGCAAAAAAAAAAAAAAGAAAGAAAACAAACATGGTTGGGAGGATTCGAAATTGGGACAAGCATTTTGGGCTCTCTACCCGATTCAAACTATAACATGCAGCTGATCCCGAATACATAACTATAGAAAGTGTCCAGTGAGGGATCTTTATAGGTAGCCAATCTTTACCGAAATCGGTCCAAGCTTTGCTTAGCCCAAGCAACACCTCTCTACTCCCATGCTTTTCTTGGTCGGACCAACCCAACAGGCAATTTCCGACAAGTCTTTCTTAATTTTTAGAGCAAGAAGCGGAACCAAAATTGACGCTTTCTTCATATTTATGGATAACCATTCCATTTTCAAATATAATTGGGAGACTTTTCCAAAGAAATAGGTACATAAAATGGAAAGATCGGAATATGGGAATAGATCTTATACCAATACTGACTACCATTTCCATTATTGTGCTTTCTAAAATTGCATACCTATACACGGATTCAAGTTTCGAACGAGATTTGTGGAGTTGATCATTCCTTGGAATGAAGATTTGTAGACGAAGATTTGAAATTGTTCATAATTTACTGAGTACTCGGTATAACTCACGCATTCATGTACATACAAGTGTAGACGAAGTAACACGAATATCTCCGGTAGTTAGTCCATTTCCATCAGCTCGCCGGTGGGGGCGAGAAGTACGGGATATGTCTGGTGTTTCTTCCATCAATCATCCGGATTTACGCCGTATATCAACAGATCATGGTTTCGAGGGTCATCCATTACGAAAAGATTTTCTTCTGAGTGGATATGTGAAAGTACGCTATGATGATCCAGAGAAACGTGTGGTTTCTGAACCCATTGAGATGGCCCAAGAAATTTCACTATTTCGATTCTGCTAGTCATTGTTTTAAATATCGGCCGATATACCGGTATATCGGCCGAGATATCGGTATTTTATACAAAACGATACGATAAGTGCAAAAATTTATCGGATATCGTTTTGAACCGATATTGGCCGATATATCGCCACGTGGCCGATATATCGGCCGATATCCGAGATGAAATATCCGATATATCGGTCCTTATAGTTACTTATTTGGATAATAATTATTATTGTTTGCTTGAGAGATTGTTTTATTTTATTCTATGTTCATTATGGTATTTCAATGGTGTTTTTATATGATGTTTGGATAATAACTTATTTCTTTTAATAATGTCTTATATGTATTTACTATTGATATATCAACCGGTATTTAGTACCATATCGCGAGATACTACCCGGTATCCGGTATCCGGTACATAATTTTGCCGACCGGTATATCGCCGATATCCGATATTTAAAACACTGCTGCTAGTCCTTGGGAACAGCGTAGTGACAGATAATTAAGAATCATAGGTCCATGGGGACAAATCAATAGGAAATGCTATTTGCTTCTTCGAGTATATATACTAATAATAATTCACTTATATGTTCCGCGGGCGTCGGATGTCATTGACAAATAAATAGGAAGAAGTGTTATCGAAAGATTTCCTTCCATTTTTCCTAGTATGGAATGGAATAAGTAAAGAAAAAGTATTGCATCTCGAACTATACGAAATGACACTGGTTTTTCTTTCAGTTTCATTGAGGGAAGAAGAGTACGCAAGATATCCCGCGTTTCAAGCTCCGCTAAAGGTACTGCACGCACCACCCTTACGGACACTATTGCCTATGCCTGCTACTCGCTCAGTGCCATTCAAGGGGAAGAAAGGCGACTCCATCGGGCATCAGGCTACAGGGATACAGGGATTCCATCGCCTTTCTTTTAGGAACTTGGCTCGCCTTACGACTGTTGCACTTCACTCGCAGCTCGCTGGCTCGTTCATTCACTTGCTCATGAACTCGCTGCTTCGCCAGAAGCGACTAGTCTCCTCCTTTCCTCTGCCGAAAGATGCTTAGTCAGAAGCGACAAAGGAGGGGAGCCGGGGAAGGCCGACGATGGCAACGAGGTGGAGCTGTCATAGAAGCTTTACCCCTTGCTTTACAAAATTTGTGATGACTAAATGACCTTATTCTCCAAGAACGCGAGAGAATCTATAGTTCCCTTCCATCTTCAGGACTTAATAAGAA
This sequence comes from Agave tequilana, assembly GCA_038442645.1. Lineage (NCBI taxonomy): Eukaryota > Viridiplantae > Streptophyta > Magnoliopsida > Asparagales > Asparagaceae > Agave > Agave tequilana. The sequence goes on along the minus strand of JAVJIF010010365.1, from coordinate 87,497 downwards.
CGAATGCCGCCATCCTTCTTTATTCAGGAACCCATTGAGGGGGCGTCGGCCTGGGAAGGGGAGAGCGGTCGAGTGGTCAAAAGCGACAGACTGTAAATCTGTTGAAGGTTTTCTACGTAGGTTCGAATCCTGCCTCTCCCACTTGTTGTAGACTTAAGAGAAGATAAAGTAGGTGTCAGCGTAGGAGGGCCAACCGAGTGAAGCTCCTTTTTTTGGCCTTGTTGTGAAGTGAAATTGTATCGTATGCTAGTTAGAGAGGTTGGCGAACAACTCGATCTATCGGGATTCCCCATCTATACCCAATCCCAACGAGAATAGAAGCGAGTCGCTTTGCTTCTGGCATCGGCTTGTAGTCTCTACAGTCGGCACACGTACGCGCCCGCCAAAATGCCTTCTTGGTTCAGGACAAAGCCAAGCGATACATACGATAGATGAAGGAAGGAAGCACCCACTCTGTTGGAGGCTCTTCGACGTCTTGTAGTTTTTCAGTTGCAAACTCCAACTTCGAAGCCTGGGACCTGTAGTTTGAAGCAACAAGCAAAGAATCACCGTCTTGAGCACGCAGGGTTCTGAAAGAAAAGAAAGTGCAAGCAAGGGCTTTCGCCGTTGCTATGAATGCAGTCGTTTAAAAGCTGGCGAATGCAAGTTTGATCGAGGATTGGAGAGGGGAGGTGGAATAAAAAAGCTCAGGATGGATGACAGTCTTTGTGCGAGCCGTATGCGGTGAGAGTCGCACGTACAGTAACGAGGGGGGTTCGCGTCTATACGTGTAGTGTGGTTGGGCCTACCACCCTATTTGTTCCATGATCTATGGGTCTACTGGAGCTACCCACTTTGATCAATTAGCCAAGATTTTACTGGATACAAAATTACTGGTGCTCGATCTAGTGGTATTTTTATGGGGATTCTATCAATCGCTGTAGGATCCCTATTCAAGATCATTGCAGTTCCTCTTCGGGCGGCTATAGGCTGGACGACCCCCTATAGGTAGTAGGGTAGGATGGATGGTACCGCTCTGATTGCGGCCAATCCTCCTAACTGCACGCGAGCCGGGCTTAGAGCGCGTGAAAACTCATCACTATCTCGTAAGGGCGTTGAGACCATAGCATGTTACACAAAAGCACTACTTTTTTTGGAGTGTTGTCACACAGCTGCCCGACTAGAAGAGCTACTCGCTCTGTAGTGTTGTCACACAAGATAAGCACGTCGCTCGCCTGCTGGCTGGGCGAATTGAAGTTCTCTTACAGTCAACTGTCCACCGAGTCGACGTGCAAAAAACACAGTGGAATCACGCAACACACGCTGCTGGTATGCTTCCTGCCCATGAGGAAAGAAAGAAGAGCGACAAGGTTCAGATTTGACTGTTTGCAGCATGGGAGCTGATTACCCAAGAAATCCCTGGGAAAAAAGAAAAGATATGTCTGCTTCGTCCACGAAGTGGTAGAGAACAGTTCCGAAGTACGCTTCGTCGCTTCGACTTCATTCATACACTTGTCAGCTCAGTAAGCGAAGGCAATATTTTCAATTTCTCTGCTGCTCGTGAAATGGAGGAGACTCGGTCAGTAGTTGGTTTGTTTCTCGAGCTCCATTACGGGCGACTCAGTTACATGTGCTCGACTTAATATGCAGCCACAGAACTGTTAATTACCTCGCGAGACTCCAGTTCCGGTCAGTCGTACTTGTCAGCCTTCATCACTGTTGCTTTGGCGACCCGATTGAACGAATGCGGTGACGTGACTTGTGTAGCGAGGAGAATGGGTAAAGTAAAAGATAGACGGATGGCTCGCGATTGATAGCTGACTGGCCGTCAGCCTATGAAGATTGAGGATTCCATCGCCTCCCCTGTGAATTGATTGCTTTCCTTCTGCAGGCCCTACTTATTATAGTTCGATGTGCTTTTCCAGTGGCGCTTACTGTTGCACGGTTCGGTCCGCTCTATCACTAACTGAGAAAGAGATTGAGCCGAGCTGACTTAGTCGTCCAAAGGCAATGGACCGTTCTTAAGGCAAAAGAGAAGATGTCAGGGCAGGAGGTCTTCGAACCTTGTGATTTCCAATAATAATAGTTGGTTTCCTTCTGGCCGACGCCCACTTATAGTATGACCTGCCCCGTGTAGTCTGATGTAGCTCGAACTGTCACAGGGATTCGTTTCCTTCATTGGACGGCTATCCAATAGGCTTGGGGCGCCGGATTTGTCTAAAATCTATTATTTGCTCGAAACATAGATGTAAATTACGAGTTTCATTTGATCATGAATGAACAGGCTCTTATTCGGTTTCTAGTATCCCATCGCTCGAAATCTTACACGTAACCTTTTCAAGCAACTCGCTTTCGCCCCTCTTCGTCCATCACCTTCTCGAACTTATGGTCTAAAAACCCCAACCTTCTTAACAAAGAGATGGGCTTTGGCCAATAAATAGTCTTTCCATTCATCCATCCATCCCCTCTCTCTGTAGGGCTACTGCGTGACAGGAGCGGAGCGGTGAAAGGGAACATGCAATAAAGAACTTCTTCCCACACTAAGAACAACGAGGGCTTTCGGAATGAAGTCCTTCCTCTCACACTCACTTAAAGTAGGGGTCTGCTTTTTTGGCACTATACCCTATGATGGTTTGCTGGCCAACAACCATAAACAATATGTCTTTTAGCTAAAGGCAAGAAAGTTTCACTATCACTTCAGGGAAGATTATTTTTATCTGAGGTGCTGATCAGACTGCGCTACACCTCGTCTCTGCGGGTCTTCTGGTCCATTGTATATGGGCTTCTCTATGTCTATTAGGAACTTCCCCCAACACGATGCTTGAATTGTAATTAGTGCTAGTCCGTGGAATAATATCTGCCCCACCCCCTATTTGAGTAAGGAATGAATATTGGACCCGATACGCCAGATTCTTTCAATCATTTACCAGCACCATCACCTTCTCACTTGACCTCAGGCCCACATTCTTCCATTCCGTCTCAGGCATGCCCTAACCTTAAGCTTGATGCCTTCCCCTTTCAACTCCACCCAACCCCCAAAAAACCTCCCCCTCTTATGGCAACTCTATCCCCAACAACCCAACCCTAATCCTTCCCCTTCGTCGAAGTGAGCGTTTCAGCTCCCCCCATGCCTCCGGACCCCCATCAGGAAGAAACACTTAGTAGACTCGACTGCCGCCTCTGAAGGGCCTATCATTCTTTCAAAAGAAGAGATCTCTGAGGGCTCATCTCTATGGAAAAAGACTTTGGTGGGCTATACCTTATTGGATAAGTATTGTAACGCCCCGATCCCGGCGATACGGGACGTCACTGCAACGTATATACGTAAGTCCGAATTACCTTCCCGTATATACGCTAAGCATCAGTACAGACAAGAATCAGAGTACGGAAGCAGTGGTGCATTATACATTCCAACACATATAGTACAATTACACAGTTATCATCAGAAGTGATCACAATATTACATGAATATCATATCACTAGTATGCGCAGATGCGAGAATACAAAAGATATACATATATGAACAGTATAAAAGGGTGTCCACATACATGTATACAAGGAATGTACAAGTATGAATAGAAAAAGGGCACTCACGAGTTTGCTAAGGGAAAACTCGAGAGGCATACAGGGGGTCTGGAAGGATGGAGCTCTGAAAGGTCAACCGGGGTCCACGCTACCGCTGCGCCACTCTGATGCAGCAACAGGAAACCCATACGCTCCAAGCTCCGAAACCTGGACATGAGAATCCAGGGGAGTCAGTGAAACTCCCCAGGCGAGTAGGATGCAAAAGCCAGGTGGCGAGCCAAGGGTGAGTACAAGAGTCAAGTACAGAAGACAGGAGGGTTAGAACACAAATGAAGTATATATAAGAACGGGTATAACGTAACAATCGTAAAACAGGAAATCCGAAGTAAAACTGATCACAAGCAAAATTGATTGTATACGCTTAGGTTACGGTCCCATGAGACTAGTACATCGAAGGAATAATCCAAACAAGGAAACCCTCATCTATATACTTTTATCTCATGCCACCGAATATCCAAGCGTATAGAATCAGAGTTGCAAATCATGTGAAAGTCAAACGGGAATACAAACGGGAATCACGACATGCATAGCAGATGTAACAGGAATCAATAACTGTAATCTATTATTATTATTACTTGTCTGACTCATATATCTCGGTAAGTGACCTGGTGTACGGCCAACCCACATACATCCATATATAAGCTAGTCAAGGGTTGTTAACGGAAGTAGATGGAGAACTGACAGAGCTTCTTATAGTGGTACATACACCTGGGACCAGTTTAATGGTCCAAAGGTTCGCATACACCTGGGACCGGTTTGGAGGCCCAAAGTCCCCCTAACAGTAAACATGTGGCCCTTAGTCCCACTAAAACTTTCCGCCGCATATATCATATTCCATCACTATAAGCAAGGTATCATTCCGGCATCCATCACTTCCTCCCATTCCCCATACAAGTTGTCCTTTTTATAACTTATGAACATAATTATCAGATTTCGGGAATGAGCAATATCATAAAAAGAATACATAACAGTGATCAGTACATAAAAGTAATCAGGTACTACATTCCCTTTATCGTGATAATTATAAGAATCGGTGTATCATGCTTGGTGTCAAGAGATAGCATGATAAATGGTGATGTATATCAAGTAACATGCATAACAATGGATTGATAATAAGTCTGGGTAAGTCATGACATAACAAGATGGTCTTGCCAGATAGTGGCATGTCAGGTGGTCAGGTGATAACATACTAGATGTCAGGTGATATACATGTGTTAAAAGGAAGCATACAACTAACAAGTCTGAAGCAATGACAAGTAGTAACATGGAAGTGACTCAAAGCCCAACGACCACGAAGGGTCGGCCACGCATGGTATACGATAAAGAAGCAAGCATATCATAAGCATGGTACAAGCACAAGATGAAGCTACCATAATACAAGCAATGTAGTGCAATACATGAATATGGAAATAAGAAGCGAAATACTTATCGACCGATGAAACGGGAAATCAAATAGAGAAGAGCGAGGAGCGAGACTACTCGCATACAAGAAAGTAGCGAGTGAGAATACTCGCCTAAACTCCAAAATACCGAAAGAGCCGTAATCCCCGGAAGCTTGGGATGCGCCACAAAACCTGATATAAATATGTAGAGAGAAGAGGAGAGAGAAAAAGAGAAGGTAAGATGATGTTTGTCAAATGACAAGTCAAGTAGTACCTATACATGTTATAAGTCTAGAGGGTAAGGTTCATGTTCAAGAAAGGAATCAACTAAGACAGATAGGCAAAGTTAGTCGACTAGGATGGAAGAGTAGTCGACTAATAGTGATGGCAAGTCGACTAACAGTAAGGTATAGTCGACTAAAACTGGGTTCCAGAGAGTGGGTTTGGTTTCAGAGAAAAAGTTAGTCGACTAGGGTCATATGGGTAGTCGACTAACAGACATGACAAGTCGACTAACAGTTATGTTAAGTCGACTAAATCTGAGATACAGAGAGTTAAGGTTTCTGGTCCAGGAAGGGTTAGTCGACTAGGGTCAAGGGTGTAGTCGACTAAGGGCCTCTAGTCGACTAGGAACTAAGGTAAGTCGACTAATACTGTGTTTCCTAGAATTGTGTTTCACAGGACAGAATAAGTTAGTCGACTAATGTCTAGGTCTAGTCGACTAATCGTCTGGAAACAGCAAACAGAACAGATTTTCTAGGGTTTTGTTTGATGGCTAAATAATCATGGATTTGAAGACACAATTGAACATGATAGATAAACTTAAGTATACTAAGAATTAATCAAGCCTTGGTGATGAAAATTACTCACCAAAAGAGTGGTAGTGATGGAAGTTGTTGATGAAGAAGAAGATGGGGCTTTGGAGTTGTAGATGACTTGTGGTGGTGGTTCCTATGGTGATGAAGGAGGAGGAAGATGACCTTGGTGATCTCTTGGGAGTTGGTGGTTGTTGTTGTGGTGATGGAGATGAAGAGGAGTTGAAGGAGGTTAGGGTTTTGGTGGAGAAGAGATGGTGGAGAGAAGAAAGGAAAAAATGAAATAGAAATGTAAAGGAAAAGCATTTATATGTTTTGGATTTTATGAAGGGGATGCAAATCAAATGGAAGTGAGGGGGTTTTGTGTAAAAAGAAGGGGAGGTGAGGTGTCTCTCAAGTGGACACTTGGCCGGCCATGAGAGAGGGTGAGGTGGAGTGATAATAATGAGGAAGTAGGTGGGAGTTGGTGGAGTTTATGGAATTTGGAAAATTGGGGAAATTGGAAAAGCTTTAGCTTGTGGAGGAAGGAAGAGAATAAAAGGAAAAGGAAAAGAAATTATAATGAGAAGATATTTTCTCGGGAGAGAAGACGAAAATAATAGAAGTGGCGGATTCCCGGGATTCAGTTGCAGATGCGGAAATCGTTCGGGAAAACACCGGAATCGTCCGAAATTCAAGTATCTCGGAACGACCCGAAATAATTACCAAAAATCAAGAATATTAAACTAAGAATTATAGTGAAATCCGTTTTAAGAAATTCTTTATAGTTTTAAAACTAAAAATCCCGAAACCAATAATCTACCGACTCCGGTGGAATTTTCATAAAATCATAAAATTCTCAGAAAAAGAATGTAGGTAGAAAATATGATTCTAAGGAATAATGCCTAAAAGACCTTCTAGAAATTCCTGGCTGATTGTGAAATAAAAATCTGGGAATCGGTCAACGGAACTGGCCGACACCGGTTTTGAAGACTTTCATTTTAATTCCAGAAAAATCTAGAAAATCATAGAAAATATTTAATATTGGAAAATGATATTTAAAACTAAAATCGGTCAATTCTAATTATCAGAATGTCTAAATCGAGTAATACTCTAGGATCGGGCCTTCGGTTCAGACTAGGGCTGACTCCGAATCCACGAATCCAAATCCAAGATAAAACAGTCATATAAGGAATTCATAATACAGAATAAATACAGGAAACAAATCGAAAAAATACGACCGAAAATCTGAATACGCAACTAAGTACGTATTCCGGGAACGGGGTATTACAATCCACCCACCTTACAAAAAATTGCGTCCTCGCAATTTCGTTAAGGGGTAAATTGAATACAAAGGGACAGCGGTGGAATTTATACCAATTAAGATATGAAGTACTAGAGGTAGGGCTCTCAAGTCGACTGAACAATAATCATCCTCCGCACTTCCGGCTGTATAAATCTTCGAATAATGCTGAATAATACTGCTGATGTCGTGGCTGTGAAATAAATAAGCCAGAATACCGAAGACAAAGAAAACCCTGATAGTCCTGAGCATAATAATAAAGAAGACCGATAATTAAGAATCCCGAATACCAGGCATCAATCACTCTGAACGATATAGTAGAGAATGTAGAATATCCGTAGAGAATTCCGACTGCTGACTTCTGAAAGATAGCCAGATCAAGATCGATCTGGAGAATACCAAGCTTCATAGAATTCACCGAAGAGATCACATAATAGCTTCATTCAGAACCAGCCACTACCTTTCTAGTCTAGTCATATCTTAAGTTAGCATAAAGGCTTCATAAAACCAAAACAGGGAAGGGATATGGAAAGAATTTAGGAATCAAAGGAAAGATGGTCAAGAAATAGATAACTCTGCACTTGTAGTTGGAATGTATAACCAAGACTCATGTATTCCAGTTGCAAATTTCATTACCATTAATTTGCCCTCTGGACGTACTGAGGAAGTTAGAGCCTAAGCTCTGATACCAACCTGTAACGCCCCGATCCCGGCGATACGGGGACGTCACTGCAACGTATATACGTAAGTCCGAATTACCTTCCCGTATATACGCTAAGCATCAGTACAGACAAGAATCAGAGTACGGAAGCAGTGGTGCATTATACATTCCAACACATATAGTACAATTACACAGTTATCATCAGAAGTGATCACAATATTACATGAATATCATATCACTAGTATGCGCAGATGCGAGAATACAAAAGATATACATATATGAACAGTATAAAAGGGTGTCCACATACATGTATACAAGGAATGTACAAGTATGAATAGAAAAAGGGCACTCACGAGTTTGCTAAGGGAAAACTCGAGAGGCATACAGGGGGTCTGGAAGGATGGAGCTCTGAAAGGTCAACCGGGGTCCACGCTACCGCTGCGCCACTCTGATGCAGCAACAGGAAACCCATACGCTCCAAGCTCCGAAACCTGGACATGAGAATCCAGGGGAGTCAGTGAAACTCCCCAGGCGAGTAGGATGCAAAAGCCAGGTGGCGAGCCAAGGGTGAGTACAAGAGTCAAGTACAGAAGACAGGAGGGTTAGAACACAAATGAAGTATATATAAGAACGGGTATAACGTAACAATCGTAAAACAGGAAATCCGAAGTAAAACTGATCACAAGCAAAATTGATTGTATACGCTTAGGTTACGGTCCCATGAGACTAGTACATCGAAGGAATAATCCAAACAAGGAAACCCTCATCTATATACTTTTATCTCATGCCACCGAATATCCAAGCGTATAGAATCAGAGTTGCAAATCATGTGAAAGTCAAACGGGAATACAAAACGGGAATCACGACATGCATAGCAGATGTAACAGGAATCAATAACTGTAATCTATTATTATTATTACTTGTCTGACTCATATATCTCGGTAAGTGACCTGGTGTACGGCCAACCCACATACATCCATATATAAGCTAGTCAAGGGTTGTTAACGGAAGTAGATGGAGAACTGACAGAGCTTCTTATAGTGGTACATACACCTGGGACCAGTTTAATGGTCCAAAGGTTCGCATACACCTGGGACCGGTTTGGAGGCCCAAAGTCCCCCTAACAGTAAACATGTGGGCCCTTAGTCCCACTAAAACTTTCCGCCGCATATATCATATTCCATCACTATAAGCAAGGTATCATTCCGGCATCCATCACTTCCTCCCATTCCCCATACAAGTTGTCCTTTTTATAACTTATGAACATAATTATCAGATTTCGGGAATGAGCAATATCATAAAAGAATACATAACAGTGATCAGTACATAACAGTAATCAGGTACTACATTCCCTTTATCGTGATAATTATAAGAATCGGTGTATCATGCTTGGTGTCAAGAGATAGCATGATAAATGGTGATGTATATCAAGTAACATGCATAACAATGGATTGATAATAAGTCTGGGTAAGTCATGACATAACAAGATGGTCTTGCCAGATAGTGGCATGTCAGGTGGTCAGGTGATAACATACTAGATGTCAGGTGATATACATGTGTTAAAAGGAAGCATACAACTAACAAGTCTGAAGCAATGACAAGTAGTAACATGGAAGTGACTCAAAGCCCAACGACCACGAAGGGTCGGCCACGCATGGTATACGATAAAGAAGCAAGCATATCATAAGCATGGTACAAGCACAAGATGAAGCTACCATAATACAAGCAATGTAGTGCAATACATGAATATGGAAATAAGAAGCGAAATACTTATCGACCGATGAAACGGGAAATCAAATAGAGAAGAGCGAGGAGCGAGACTACTCGCATACAAGAAAGTAGCGAGTGAGAATACTCGCCTAAACTCCAAAATACCGAAAGAGCCGTAATCCCCGGAAGCTTGGGATGCGCCACAAAACCTGATATAAATATGTAGAGAGAAGAGGAGAGAGAAAAAGAGAAGGTAAGATGATGTTTGTCAAATGACAAGTCAAGTAGTACCTATACATGTTATAAGTCTAGAGGGTAAGGTTCATGTTCAAGAAAGGAATCAACTAAGACAGATAGGCAAAGTTAGTCGACTAGGATGGAAGAGTAGTCGACTAATAGTGATGGCAAGTCGACTAACAGTAAGGTATAGTCGACTAAAACTGGGTTCCAGAGAGTTGGGTTTGGTTTCAGAGAAAAGTTAGTCGACTAGGGTCATATGGGTAGTCGACTAACAGACATGACAAGTCGACTAACAGTTATGTTAAGTCGACTAAATCTGAGATACAGAGAGTTAAGGTTTCTGGTCCAGGAAGGGTTAGTCGACTAGGGTCAAGGGTGTAGTCGACTAAGGGCCTCTAGTCGACTAGGAACTAAGGTAAGTCGACTAATACTGTGTTTCCTAGAATTGTGTTTCACAGGACAGAATAAGTTAGTCGACTAATGTCTAGGTCTAGTCGACTAATCGTCTGGAAACAGCAAACAGAACAGATTTTCTAGGGTTTTGTTTGATGGCTAAATAATCATGGATTTGAAGACACATTGAACATGATAGATAAACTTAAGTATACTAAGAATTAATCAAGCCTTGGTGATGAAAATTACTCACCAAAAAGAGTGGTAGTGATGGAAGTTGTTGATGAAGAAGAAGATGGGGCTTTGGAGTTGTAGATGACTTGTGGTGGTGGTTCCTATGGTGATGAAGGAGGAGGAAGATGACCTTGGTGATCTCTTGGGAGTTGGTGGTTGTTGTTGTGGTGATGGAGATGAAGAGGAGTTGAAGGAGGTTAGGGTTTTGGTGGAGAAGAGATGGTGAGAGAAGAAAGGAAAAAATGAAATAGAAATGTAAAGGAAAAGCATTTATATGTTTTGGATTTTATGAAGGGGATGCAAATCAAATGGAAGTGAGGGGGTTTTGTGTAAAAAGAAGGGGAGGTGAGGTGTCTCTCAAGTGGACACTTGGCCGCCATGAGAGAGGGTGAGGTGGAGTGATAATAATGAGGAAGTAGGTGGGAGTTGGTGGAGTTTATGGAATTTGAAAATTGGGGAAATTGGAAAAGCTTTAGCTTGTGGAGGAAGGAAGAGAATAAAAGGAAAAGGAAAAGAAATTATAATGAGAAGATATTTTCTCGGGAGAGAAGACGAAAATAATGGAAGTGGCGGATTCCCGGGATTCAGTTGCAGATGCGGAAATCGTTCGGGAAAACACCGGAATCGTCCGAAATTCAAGTATCTCGGAACGACCCGAAATAATTACCAAAAATCAAGAATATTAAACTAAGAATTATAGTGAAATCCGTTTTAAGAAATTCTTTATAGTTTTAAAACTAAAAATCCCGAAACCAATAATCTACCGACTCCGGTGGAATTTTCATAAAATCATAAAATTCTCAGAAAAAGAATGTAGGTAGAAAATATGATTCTAAGGAATAATGCCTAAAGACCTTCTAGAAATTCCTGGCTGATTGTGAAATAAAAATCTGGGAATCGGTCAACGGAACTGGCCGACACCGGTTTTGAAGACTTTCATTTTAATTCCAGAAAAATCTAGAAAATCATAGAAATATATAATATTGGAAAATGATATTTAAAACTAAAATCGGTCAATTCTAATTATCAGAATGTCTAAATCGAGTAATACTCTAGGATCGGGCCTTCGGTTCAGACTAGGGCTGACTCCGAATCCACGAATCCAAATCCAAGATAAAACAGTCATATAAGGAATTCATAATACAGAATAAATACAGGAAACAAATCGAAAAAATACGACCGAAAATCTGAATACGCAACTAAGTACGTATTCCGGGAACGGGGTATTACAATCCACCCACCTTACAAAAAATTGCGTCCTCGCAATTTCGTTAAGGGGTAAATTGAATACAAAGGGGACAGCGGTGGAATTTATACCAATTAAGATATGAAGTACTAGAGGTAGGGCTCTCAAGTCGACTGAACAATAATCATCCTCCGCACTTCCGGCTGTATAAATCTTCGAATAATGCTGAATAATACTGCTGATGTCGTGGCTGTGAAATAAATAAGCCAGAATACCGAAGACAAAGAAAACCCTGATAGTCCTGAGCATAATAATAAAGAAGACCGATAATTAAGAATCCCGAATACCAGGCATCAATCACTCTGAACGATATAGTAGAGAATGTAGAATATCCGTAGAGAATTCCGACTGCTGACTTCTGAAAGATAGCCAGATCAAGATCGATCTGGAGAATACCAAGCTTCATAGAATTCACCGAAGAGATCACATAATAGCTTCATTCAGAACCAGCCACTACCTTTCTAGTCTAGTCATATCTTAAGTTAGCATAAAGGCTTCATAAAACCAAAACAGGGAAGGGATATGGAAAGAATTTAGGAATCAAAGGAAAGATGGTCAAGAAATAGATAACTCTGCACTTGTAGTTGGAATGTATAACCAAGACTCATGTATTCCAGTTGCAAATTTCATTACCATTAATTTGCCCTCTGGACGTACTGAGGAAGTTAGAGCCTAAGCTCTGATACCAACCTGTAACGCCCCGATCCCGGCGATACGGGGACGTCACTGCAACGTATATACGTAAGTCCGAATTACCTTCCCGTATATACGCTAAGCATCAGTACAGACAAGAATCAGAGTACGGAAGCAGTGGTGCATTATACATTCCAACACATATAGTACAATTACACAGTTATCATCAGAAGTGATCACAATATTACATGAATATCATATCACTAGTATGCGCAGATGCGAGAATACAAAAGATATACATATATGAACAGTATAAAAGGGTGTCCACATACATGTATACAAGGAATGTACAAGTATGAATAGAAAAAGGGCACTCACGAGTTTGCTAAGGGAAAACTCGAGAGGCATACAGGGGGTCTGGAAGGATGGAGCTCTGAAAGGTCAACCGGGGTCCACGCTACCGCTGCGCCACTCTGATGCAGCAACAGGAAACCCATACGCTCCAAGCTCCGAAACCTGGACATGAGAATCCAGGGGAGTCAGTGAAACTCCCCAGGCGAGTAGGATGCAAAAGCCAGGTGGCGACCCAAGGGTGAGTACAAGAGTCAAGTACAGAAGACAGGAGGGTTAGAACACAAATGAAGTATATATAAGAACGGGTATAACGTAACAATCGTAAAACAGGAAATCCGAAGTAAAACTGATCACAAGCAAAATTGATTGTATACGCTTAGGTTACGGTCCCATGAGACTAGTACATCGAAGGAATAATCCAAACAAGGAAACCCTCATCTATATACTTTTATCTCATGCCACCGAATATCCAAGCGTATAGAATCAGAGTTGCAAATCATGTGAAAGTCAAACGGGAATACAAAACGGGAATCACGACATGCATAGCAGATGTAACAGGAATCAATAACTGTAATTATTATTATTATTACTTGTCTGACTCATATATCTCGGTAAGTGACCTGGTGTACGGCCAACCCACATACATCCATATATAAGCTAGTCAAGGGTTGTTAACGGAAGTAGATGGAGAACTGACAGAGCTTCTTATAGTGGTACATACACCTGGGACCAGTTTAATGGTCCAAAGGTTCGCATACACCTGGGACCGGTTTGGAGGCCCAAAGTCCCCCTAACAGTAAACATGTGGGCCCTTAGTCCCACTAAAACTTTCCGCCGCATATATCATATTCCATCACTATAAGCAAGGTATCATTCCGGCATCCATCACTTCCTCCCATTCCCCATACAAGTTGTCCTTTTTATAACTTATGAACATAATTATCAGATTTCGGGAATGAGCAATATCATAAAAAGAATACATAACAGTGATCAGTACATAACAGTAATCAGGTACTACATTCCCTTTATCGTGATAATTATAAGAATCGGTGTATCATGCTTGGTGTCAAGAGATAGCATGATAAATGGTGATGTATATCAAGTAACATGCATAACAATGGATTGATAATAAGTCTGGGTAAGTCATGACATAACAAGATGGTCTTGCCAGATAGTGGCATGTCAGGTGGTCAGGTGATAACATACTAGATGTCAGGTGATATACATGTGTTAAAAGGAAGCATACAACTAACAAGTCTGAAGCAATGACAAGTAGTAACATGGAAGTGACTCAAAGCCCAACGACCACGAAGGGTCGGCCACGCATGGTATACGATAAAGAAGCAAGCATATCATAAGCATGGTACAAGCACAAGATGAAGCTACCATAATACAAGCAATGTAGTGCAATACATGAATATGGAAATAAGAAGCGAAATACTTATCGACCGATGAAACGGGAAATCAAATAGAGAAGAGCGAGGAGCGAGACTACTCGCATACAAGAAAGTAGCGAGTGAGAATACTCGCCTAAACTCCAAAATACCGAAAGAGCCGTAATCCCCGGAAGCTTGGGATGCGCCACAAAACCTGATATAAATATGTAGAGAGAAGAGGAGAGAGAAAAAGAGAAGGTAAGATGATGTTTGTCAAATGACAAGTCAAGTAGTACCTATACATGTTATAAGTCTAGAGGGTAAGGTTCATGTTCAAGAAAGGAATCAACTAAGACAGATAGGCAAAGTTAGTCGACTAGGATGGAAGAGTAGTCGACTAATAGTGATGGCAAGTCGACTAACAGTAAGGTATAGTCGACTAAAACTGGGTTCCAGAGAGTTGGGTTTGGTTTCAGAGAAAAGTTAGTCGACTAGGGTCATATGGGTAGTCGACTAACAGACATGACAAGTCGACTAACAGTTATGTTAAGTCGACTAAATCTGAGATACAGAGAGTTAAGGTTTCTGGTCCAGGAAGGGTTAGTCGACTAGGGTCAAGGGTGTAGTCGACTAAGGGCCTCTAGTCGACTAGGAACTAAGGTAAGTCGACTAATACTGTGTTTCCTAGAATTGTGTTTCACAGGACAGAATAAGTTAGTCGACTAATGTCTAGGTCTAGTCGACTAATCGTCTGGAAACAGCAAACAGAACAGATTTTCTAGGGTTTTGTTTGATGGCTAAATAATCATGGATTTGAAGACACAATTGAACATGATAGATAAACTTAAGTATACTAAGAATTAATCAAGCCTTGGTGATGAAAATTACTCACCAAAAAGAGTGGTAGTGATGGAAGTTGTTGATGAAGAAGAAGATGGGGCTTTGGAGTTGTAGATGACTTGTGGTGGTGGTTCCTATGGTGATGAAGGAGGAGGAAGATGACCTTGGTGATCTCTTGGAGTTGGTGGTTGTTGTTGTGGTGATGGAGATGAAGAGGAGTTGAAGGAGGTTAGGGTTTTGGTGGAGAAGAGATGGTGGAGAGAAGAAAGGAAAAAATGAAATAGAAATGTAAAGGAAAAGCATTTATATGTTTTGGATTTTATGAAGGGGATGCAAATCAAATGGAAGTGAGGGGGTTTTGTGTAAAAAGAAGGGGAGGTGAGGTGTCTCTCAAGTGGACACTTGGCCGGCCATGAGAGAGGGTGAGGTGGAGTGATAATAATGAGGAAGTAGGTGGGAGTTGGTGGAGTTTATGGAATTTGGAAAATTGGGGAAATTGGAAAAGCTTTAGCTTGTGGAGGAAGGAAGAGAATAAAAGGAAAAGGAAAAGAAATTATAATGAGAAGATATTTTCTCGGGAGAGAAGACGAAAATAATGGAAGTGGCGGATTCCCGGGATTCAGTTGCAGATGCGGAAATCGTTCGGGAAAACACCGGAATCGTCCGAAATTCAAGTATCTCGGAACGACCCGAAATAATTACCAAAAATCTAGAATATTAAACTAAGAATTATAGTGAAATCCGTTTTAAGAAATTCTTTATAGTTTTAAAACTAAAAATCCCGAAACCAATAATCTACCGACTCCGGTGGAATTTTCATAAAATCATAAAATTCTCAGAAAAAGAATGTAGGTAGAAAATATGATTCTAAGGAATAATGCCTAAAGGACCTTCTAGAAATTCCTGGCTGATTGTGAAATAAAAATCCGGGAATCGGTCAACGGAACTGGCCGACACCGGTTTTGAAGACTTTCATTTTAATTCCAGAAAAATCTAGAAAATCATAGAAAATATATAATATTGGAAAATGATATTTAAAACTAAAATCGGTCAATTCTAATTATCAGAATGTCTAAATCGAGTAATACTCTAGGATCGGGCCTTCGGTTCAGACTAGGGCTGACTCCGAATCCACTAATCCAAATCCAAGATAAAACAGTCATATAAGGAATTCATAATACAGAATAAATACAGGAAACAAATCGAAAAAATACGACCGAAAATCTGAATACGCAACTAAGTACGTATTCCGGGAACGGGGTATTACAAGTATCCTTCCTTTGGTTCCTCCTGACATGCTGTCTTGCAGATGTTGAATCTGAAAGGATCGATTTCACCCTCTAACATGACTTTTTTGCATTGGAGTTTGGGTTGGGTGAAGATGGTTCTTCGAATCAGGACCGTCGGTTTATTGGTAGTGGACCTCTCCTTCGCAAGTGGGAGGGGGATATGTCCCTTTCTGAGGAGAATATGAGCACAGTCCCAATTTGGGTAAAGCTCCTGAGTCTGCGTCGCCAGCTAGTGGACGCCTAACATCATTAGGTTGTTGGGGGAGCAATACCGACATTCCAAACATTTTGGGCACACTCACAGCAAATCAGTCGATGACTGGTGTTTGCGAAACTATGTGTAGAGATTGGAGTCAATGCTACTCTACCTAAGACCCTGCATGTTTAGATTGGTGATAGAATGTTAGAACGAACAGAGAGTAGAATATGAATGGAGGCCCACTAGATGCTCGACATGCAACACCTTTGAAGACGAGATCACTCAGTGTTCAAAGCAGAGGGAAAAAAGGTCTGAAAGGTAAAGGAGAAGCCAAATACTAAAGAGCAGCTACTCACAATTGGAGATGCTGTCAAGGAAAAGACTACTGCCAAAACGTCGGTTAGAATTCTAGATTGAAAAAAAGAAGAAGAAAAAGAAGCCAGAATCCGCTGGTCCCTCGGCTAGAGGAAATAAACCTGCTTCAAATATATCTAAGAGAAACAATTGGGTACAAAAAATGGAGGATGATCGTTGTCCTATTGATACAGGGAAAGCGGCACGGCAGAAAGATCTGAAGTTTCGGGGTGGATAAAGATAAGCCACCCATAGTTCTTGCTTCTCATTTTCAAGGTGGTTTTGGATCTGGTGGAGATCATATTTCTACACCATCTATTCCCAGCAAATCCTTGACTCCTCGAATACAATGGGATCTCATACCTGGCGAATCTTTCACTCTACCTCCTCTAAGATTATAGGATATTCCTGCGAATTATGAACTTCGCCCGGAATGTGAGCAAATATATCATGTCGATTGCTCTACCGTACTTTGGCTATCTTACGTAGAGCTGAATTTGTTTTTTTTTTTCGGTGTTCTCATCAGAACACACGGGCATACTCCTTGCTTCTAGGGACATTGATCCGAAGCTCGAGTACGGTTTGTGCGCCATTTTTCTTCTCTACCATGATGAATCAATTGATTGAATGTAGGTGTCTGTCTCTTTTTTATGTCCTTCCCCCTTTGCCCTATCACTAGTGGTTACTCCTGATCCGAAGCACCTATTTTTCATTCATAGAGAGATCCAATCATCAAAATCAATAAAAAGGCCATCATGGACCAAGATCCAAACGGATCAATCTTATTGGGAGGTTTTACCCAAGGAGAAGAAAAGGTGACTTTTGGATCAGGGATAATAAATAAAATAGAAACCGGATAAAATCGTATATCGAAATGAGTTCTGGCATCACCAGAGGGATCAGAACCACATTCGTAGGCTGACAATTTATCTGGATAGGTTGAACTATTGGAAGCAAATGGGAAAGGAACACCGAGTGGGATTAGAGAAACTAGCGGACTCATTACTAAATAGATACAAATACGTGCAAATTCCGACATCACTAAAGCCCACTTCGTTCTCTCGCTCTGTTCGCGGCGCTCCTTGCTCGCGGAGTGGCATAGCAAAAAAAAAATGAACTTACCCCTCTGACATTAACTGCCGCCGGGGAAAGTTCTCTATCCCTTTTCTCAACAAAGGAGATAAAGAATGGTCTAAGGTGACCATGCTTCTCGACGATCCCTGAGGATCAATCTCAACATTTCTTCAGAAAAGACCAGTGCACTGAGTCAAAAACATCAGCTTCATTGGAAAGCCATCCCCCACCTCCCTCGACGTTCCTCCATTTTGCGGGGTATTTGATTTAGATTCATCATTTTATTATACGCATTTCTAGGAAATAATGAGAGACAAAAAAGCTAAGGGCACTGCATCTGAGTTCTTCAAGCAAAGAACATAGATCCTTTCTCAATGAAGATCTTCTTATCTTTATTCCTTTGGGAAGACGTGGTTCATGAGCCATTGAATCGACCATAAAGTCAAAATAAGGCGCTTTCATTGAGTTCTTTTACCATTTGTACCGTGGGGAGCAACATCTGAGCTATGGGATCGCCCCGCTTATGAAAGGTCATAGATCGGGGACATCTTACTGTGATAGATCATTATCTCCGGGCGGTACTGTCTCAATTTCCTTCCCCTATGTTCACATTGGTGCTTCTTCTGACTCAGCCTCGGTCCTGACCTCTGGGTCTCGGATCAACAGGGTCGAGGTAAGCCACGGGAACGTCGAATTTCTTTAACAAGATCATGTATGCAACGGATGCTTATGTTGAAAGTGCAGTAAAGTACAACAACGTTCGGATGGGGCGTGCTTGATTCGGTATATCACCCAGCGATACACCAAAGCGGAGAACCCACAAAGGTATATGCTCGGTGCGACATCCTTTTAATTTCTCAAACTGGAAGCGAGATAGGTGGGAATAGATACAGCTGAATGAATTAACCTAGCCCTCTCCATGTCGAGCTTGTTGCTTTTCTTCGTTGTGATCCTCTTCGATGGAGCAAAGCTACCAACAATAGACTTAAGATATTCATTTTTTGAATGAAACCAAGTAATAGATTATCCAGGCGCATATCGAGTTCCTTCCAGTCGATTAGAATAATTTATCCATATCCAGGCGTGGATTCATGGGTAGATGTACATTGAGATCTCGTGTCAGCATAGGCAAAGGCATGACCGACATCAGCAGGGACAGAGGCAGTTGATCCATCGATCCATAAGTAAATGTGACTGATCTAAGTGCATGAAGCCTTCTTTTCATCGACAGTGCTATGGAGGGAGAGGGTATACTCAGTCTCGACGCCTTTCTTTTTGGCGCTGTCGTCTTCTTCTTTCCGTACCGCAGCTACCCCCTGATCTCTATGGCGGGATACCTTATATGACATGCCCGTCGTTTTATCCAGGCCTTTCTCACCTTTCTGGAGGGAGGGATTTCTGCCTTTTAATACCGAATCTAGTGGTTGATTCAAGTGAAACCTGTCTGCTTGGCCTCGTAGACTACTCGGGGGACTGGGTTGTTTATAGCACTTCAAACCGCTATTCTCGGTTTACTGTTTTGACCGAGCACTGCTTACTTATCATACTACCCTGGTGGAACTACCCTTTTCTTTTCATCCAAAACAACTGACCGGGTTGAGAATTGGAAAAGATTCAAGGATGAGTGGCCACTCTGTGGAAAAACAAGCACATCCAGTCGTCGGATGACATGTTCCCCTTCCATGGTAACAATCTGAATACCTTTTTTGTCTTTCCAAGCACTTTGACGGTCTAGCAATCTTGATGTCGTAATGAAAGAGGAAATATTAAACTGAAGGAGGATCCTCTTCTATTCTTTGGACTAGGTCAAACAAGAATGACATGTGTCCCAACTTGATGCGCACTTTATGTTCTCCCATGGGCACAAACTGGATTTTGTCTTCCTTGGAGAACTTTACAAAATCTTTCATTCAATCAATCTTAATGGAAGCATTGATGGCGGGTTATTGCTCAGATTTTGTCGGTAAGACTAAGCTTTTAAGATACCGGGGTAGAGAGAGAAGTTTCAAAAAGACTGAGACTATGGAGCAGGTTGTCAGGCGACAAGCAGCTTGGGGAGATTTGAAATAGGGGTTTGCACGTCATGGCCTGATGTCATGCTTAAATGTTCATTAGAATGACGATTTAGTGTAAGTTGTGGTCTAATCGAACTTTGCCCTAACTGACGAAGCCAGCCCAGGGACCCTCGAACTACCTAGAGATGGACACGAAGACAAATAGAGATCTTGTCTCAGGAAAGCGTACCAAACCAAATAGGAGGAGTTTAATCTTGGGATTTTCGGTTCGTGAAAGGAATGAACTGCTGTGATTCACTTCCTCTCCTGACAATCCTTTGCAAAGCGGTATGCGGAAGGACTCTACCTTTTGTAGTCAGGACAGTATGTGATGCTAACGTAAGGACTCTTGCCCAATAGCCAGCTCGAAGGGGGCTAGGGGATCCGCTCTTCTGCATAAAGATGTCGAAGTGCGAGTTATGCAGCACGAGCAAAACTATCTCCCCTCCGCACTTTCCAGACGACGAAATGTCATCCATATAGTCCGGTGTTTTCGGTTCAGAAAAGGAGATCTAAGTGTCATTATATAGTGACATTCTAGCTGTGTCGACAATAATATGACGTTTTCTTCCCTGAAAAATGAAGTAGAGCTTATTGAATCAGAGAATGTTGAAAAAGCAACACGGCTTTAAAGCTGCATCTCTTTCTTTTTGAGACCGACGTCACTTGATAATGGTGCTTGCTGCCCTGCGGCTTGCCGATTGCTTGCTTACAACCGAAAGCAGCCTGCTTGACCCACACCCTTTCCCGCCTATGCAGCTTCCTGCCTTACAGCTCCCACTTGCTGGTCAATCCAAACACCGGGACTCTTCCCTGACTGGCCTGATTAGGCCGCTCTGCCTATTGGGCTTGGCTAGCCCGCAACTTATCACTTTAAAACTCGGTACTTGTCCCCCGCTTGCTTGCTCATTGCCCTTGCTGCTTCCCGCTTTCTGGCTATTGGACTATTTGTTTGCAGCTGAAACCGACTTTCGTCGGCTATGCTACTCTTTTTTGCTACCGGCAGGACTGCATCCCAAACTACATGCACATCTAGTGCAGTGGCGTCAGAAGCAAGCTACCTTGACCATCTTCCGAAGTTCTAAATAATCTACTGATCAAAGGCTTCCATCGCGGACTGCTTTACATTCAGCCACGCCACAATGACTTCCGAAGCGCTACGAACGGGACGAAATCTGGCAGCTGATTGCTAGCTCTGAATAACCAGCCCAGCAATATGCTAAAAACTTCCATAACATAATAGGGCGGGGTTACGCGCGAGCCGAGTGACGTAGGTGCACAAGAGTACTTCTCGCCACAACCATCTCTTTTTATAGGTTCTACGGAGCGATGCCTGCTGCTTCATCTGGTAGAAAAGATTCATAGATATGCCTGTAATTAGAAGGAAGAACCGCCATAAAAATCTTCCTCGTGTATCATCTGTAGCAGAACTATGAACGAGAGCTAGCAATCCGGACCGTATTGAAGAGGTTCCTGAGACACAGCATGGAAGAGTCAAAATATTAAGAAGCGAGGTCCAAGAATGAAGAAGGGGTAGAATTACTGAATGAATACGAGCCGTGGCTAATATCTGAGGCATAAAAGACCCATTTTCTATGGGATCCCGAAACCACCGGCCACCCTTACCTAATTCACGATGAGCCCACCAACTTCCTGGCGAGATGCCTACGGTTAAAAATAACCGACATGTCAAGATCCAATTTGAAATTGGTTCCTGGTCCTGGTCAGAGACCATTGTGTTCGCGCCGACGGTCTAACAAAGAGGCGGAGTAGTGGTCTCTTTCTTTCCATTACGAACGACACGCTTCGCCTGCTCCTTCCCCGTGTCCCTCCGCGCTCCTCTCCAGAGCGAAGAGAAGGCGAAAAAGCGCCGCCGAAGCTGCATGAGCAGGCTTCTATTGCTATGCAACAATAGAGTTGGCGCGCTGTCCACAAAATGTTTGAATGATCGGGTAAAGAGCGAGCTTCTTATATTATGGGATCCAACGCATCCAGCAAAGCGTTCCATTCTTTCCGGCGGCATACTTCCGCATTGGCGGCGAGTGGAATGCCACAATCCCATTCATCATTTTTGATCTACATAAGCCAAAGCCCATGGCACTGGCGATGTCTTCGGCATAAATGCGAGAGGATGTATAACTGATATAGGATCTTGTGGAACAGGATTTGATTCTGCAAGCGGTTTGGTACGAAGGAAGAAGTTTCAAACAAAAGGATCAAAACTCGCTGATAGGAAAGGAGAAAACAAAGCAATGTCAAGAGCTCCGTCTATTGATGGACAGAGGATAGACAGAGCTCTCTCTCTCTTTCATCTCGTGCCAGATGCAACAAAAGATTAGTCCTTTTTCCTTCTCGCGAACCGCTTGAGCGTCCGGAAGAATTAAGCTCAATTTTCTTCTAGGATAAAGCGGCGCATCAAAAAGGGCTAGCCTGTCAAAAGTCCGGTTCCTTCGCGAACGAAGTTCAGAATCAACAAGGGTTTGTTGGCGGGGGATGCAAATGAGAAGGGGAGAGAGGAGAAGAAAAGATGGGTGATTTGGACATTTTAAAAATGTCCAGGGGTCCCTTTATCAATATGGGAGGTGCCTATTCCGGTGGGTGCCTTAGTGGGTGCATTTATTCCCATCCCTCTGGAGGAGCGGATATTCCTCTGCGGGCGCTTTGTTCCATTCTTTCCTTTGCTAACCCCACAACGACAAAGGGAGAAATGGCGGGCGCGCGCTTCTCTGCTCCCTTCAGCCGTGGTCAGTATCATCAATTCCCCCAAAATTCTCCCAATTTCTTCCTTCTCTCTTCTTTGTCACTAAGAGGAGCTAAGTCGATGTCAAACTTTGTTGGTTGTAGTTCTCTATTGCAGCGATCAATGACACCGATTCTTGCGGCCAGTGGGAACCCCTCGCGCCGACGAAAGAAGCCCAGGTCTGTCCTTTCTCTCTCGATTATATATGATTTCTTGATTGATTTTGAGTTGATCATTGCTGGTGTGTCGATTTTTTATGCGCATTTGGGATTTGAGTAAGTTGACACAGAAATAGGGTTTAAATTCTGTGCCAATGGTGGAGACAAGAACGAGGGTCTTTTTTTAGCAATAGATTTTGTTTGGGTAAACTGGAAAATGAGGGCCAAACCATGATGGTGTGGGTTACTTGGAGTGGGGACCGAGTGGGAAGCTACGAGAGTCGAGTGAAAAATGCAGAAAGCTCAACTCTCTGGGAAGAATGTTCTTCAAATTAGTCGCCTGGCATGGTTTTGGTCAATCTTCAGTAATTTTACATCTTTCTGTAATTTCTTTTTAAAATTTTCAAACGGGCTGTATGAATCCAAGCTCTTTGATCACCGTGAAATTTTTTGTTTGCTTGCTTGTTTTTTGTTAATAGTTGCCTCATAGCTTATGAGTTAAAAGGGTATGCTCCCCAATGGATGAAGTTTTTATCTTTTATGAACTAGGAGTTATGAGATGAAAGAAACTGTGTGCTATTATATAAGGGGTGTAATTTTGACTCTTAAAATGTTGCATTGGAGGGGGTATATTCTTGGTTTCTTGGATGGATCTTAGCTTTTTAGTGATGTGAAGTTCCTGAGAGGACAAATTTATTTTCACAACTACGATGGATGTGTTCTGGCAAATGTATCACCATTCATATAGGGAATTTACTATTACCACTTCACTTGTAGAAAAATATGATAGTTTTTTTTTTTGAAGTTATTATTTGGTGTTATGGGATCACAATAGTACTTGGGTTATCCAGACTCTTTAAACGTCAATTTTGTTTTGCTCTTTTTTATATTCTTTTCCTTTTATTTGAATATTTGACATTTAGTCATTTCGAGTCATGGAGAATTCTGTGCTATTCTAGCAATTCAATGACCCATCAAGTTTGTGAATCTTTATAATATATCATCACTCCACGCAATTAGGTATGTAAATTTGAAATTGTATGAAGTGAAGATCTACATCAATTTTATTCTGATAATAAGCTGGTTGCTTAAGCGGATTTTGCATTGCATATATGCATATAAACTATTTTACATGCATTACATATATGTATATACACTATTTTACATGCAGATCTGTAAAGTACCAGTGCCATCATGTCAGGAATCCAGAAGGTTCCTATGTCATATACTAGTATTCACCTGAACATTTGAAGCTGTCTCATGTCACCAAGTAACTGCACATTTGGAGATACATTCATTAGGTGAAATTAGTGTTATAATAAAGTTCAGTTTAAAGTTCATTATGCACAGTTGGATAAGCTTTCAGATGTTCAACCTCTGGAAATTGAGTTCTCCATATTTTTATCTAGTTTGCTTGTTTTTGTTTATTTTAAAGCAGAACTGAGGAACTGTTTAGTTGATTGGAAAGGTCAAGGAATTGGGTTCTATAGAAGCCTAAAAGGAATGCTGATCTAGCGTGGGAAATTATCTTTTGTCATTGATGAAATTAAGACGCACAGGCAGGATGCTTTGGTGGTTGTAATACACGAGAGAGCCTTGTGGGAAATGTGTTGGACTTGGATTATAGTTTAGAGTATATTATACATTAAAACTTTCAACATTTTAGCTAGGATATCTTAGAGAAAATAATTCTAATTCCTAATGTGTTATGAAAGCTCGAGGCATGTATATACTTTAGGAGTTAAATCAGAGCAAGTTGAGTGGCTGATTGTAAGTAGCTCTTGGAGGGTTGTATTTCTTTTATGGATCATGTGGTGTCAAATCAAAGCAAGTTGGTGAGGGGCTGATTGCAATACAATATGAACTTGGGTTACTGGTGCTTTTGGACTATTACCACTTACGGTATAGTTGAGTATTTAAAGACAAAATCTTGGTATCCCTATGGTTTACAAGGGAGGACCGTTTTCTCTTGGTTTTTGATCCAAGAATTAAATATTAATGAAAGACGTGTGCGTACCCTACATTTTCCCAATTAATTTTTACACCTTTCCAGTTTTTCTCCATGTATTATCATTCTTTCATAGAATCATATTTTTTGGTCAACTTTTGCCCTTCTGTCAAATGATAGGTTTTACCTTAACAGGGACTTCCTTATTTAGAGTGATCTGCCCATAATTAGGGAGATGATTAATCAAGTAGGATTGTGTTAAAGGATCTCAAACATGGTTTCAAATATGGGCTGATTCCGATATATTGACAATATCATATCGGGTTACGAGGCACTCAATTGCTTATCAACCTTATTATATTGGTTGATGTCAGGTCTAATATTGCCAATATTGTCGATGTTGATGATTGATATTGACACTAAAAACCATTGGCCAATATGATATTGAGATTTTAATCCATCATCTCAACCCTTTCACATATCATGTAAACTTCTCGACCCTCCCCCTGCACAAGTCATGTAAATAAGTGCAAGCATTGATCACAATCTAGAACCTAGATCTTTTGCCTCCTTTCACCAGAAACCATCTCAACAAAAAAGTCTGTCACTTCTTTGCACAGGTTTTTTAATATAACCGAACTACAAAGTCTTCCAAGAAACTGTATTATTGACAGGGATTTCTCTAAACAACTCCATCGAATTGGACGACTGACCCAAATTACCATAGAACACAAGGTATTAGGAACAAACATATATGAACCAGTGGTGCAAATGGTTACAAGAGAGGATCCAAGTCCGTTTCAAGAGTACGAGAATTGATTTGTTATTGCTCTCGTCTAACCAGGGTGCTTTGGCTGGAGAAAATGCCTGATTTCTCAGAGCTTGCAGCAAGTAACATGCCAACTTATGGCCAAGATCAAATGGTTGGTAGAGTTCTTTCTCTCATCCAAAGGCATTACGAGCAAGGTTTAAGATCTTGGTATCGGTGTCGCCTGTAGTTTTTGGTATCTGAATGGGCAATATCAGTTGTTTCATCAAGGTCATATAGGTAATATCAGTGTCATCTCAATCGTATTTGCGATATCAGTATCAACCGCAAATAGTAGTATTTGGCGACATTTCAAACCTTGATTAAGACTTGGTTAAAAAATTTAAATGACAATGTTATTGGTTGATTTTTAATTAAAATTTGATGAAGTTATTCAGAATAATCGAGTACGATTTTTTAGTGTATTAGAGAGTATACAAATGTTAAGACATTTTTCTTTTTCTTCCTTTTATTCCTCTTAAAACTCTTATGAACCACAACATTTGGTCGAATCATGTTGATCAAAGTAAAGGAAACTTTTTTGGGTGTAGTTTTGGTTTTACGTGGAATTTATTCTGGTAGGTTTGTAATTTTTTAGCGAAAAGGTGGGATCTTTCTTCCTTAAGGTTCTCCTTTGGTGTTTTCTATTCTTTCTTTTCTTCTTGTTCTTTTTTGGGGTTATGGATGAGAATAAGAAATTCCCTTTTAGTAGATGAAATTGTTAATTTTTGTTAATCTGTGACATATAATGATTCTGCATATTTTGAATTGTTTTCATTTATTCTCTTACCTCCCAAAAAGAGAAAGGATTTTTTTTTTTGGGTGTGTGTGTGTGTTTTTTTTTTTTTTTTTGGGGGGGGGGGGGGGGTCGCACTTGAAAGTTTAAGTACCCATATGTTTATTTAAAGCACAGAATTTCGAAACGGCTTTCTGTTCTTGACAAAGGGCAAGAGATTATGGAAAATGTAATGGGTCATGACATGAAGAAAAACTAGGGCAGGGGTAAAAAATTATATCTAAAACATGGGAGTGTATGGAGACATTTTCCCCTAAATATTATAGAAAAAGGTGGGAGTCTTTTTCTACTTGATCGCTATGGGGAGAAACATCTCAAATGGGCAGTAATTTGTCTCTCATTTTCTGTGGCTTTGGTTACTAGAGGATAATAGTTCTTAAATCACATTTTTTTGTGTCATTTTCTTTTGGTTTATGGACACTGTTATTAGGCAAGTTTTTTTATTTAGTACAAAATTTCCAACATTTTCGTTGAGTGTGCTTTTCTGCATTCCGGGGGTGTTTGGATGCAAGGAAGTGGGCGGAAGTAAGGAAATGAGGAAGTATAATTGCTTACTTCCCTATCTATCCAAACACCGGAAAAGGAAAATAAGAAAACTCCTTTTCCTTCTCTCTTTTCTCTTTTACACAACCATTTCCTCACTTCCAAAGTGCTACAGTTAATTTTGTGGTCATGTAAATCTTATTTATAATAAGTTGTAGCACAAAACAGTTAATTTTTTGATCATGTAAATATCACTTGCATTCTAATTACAGTCTATTTTTTATTTTCTTAATTAATTTTTTATTTTAATATTATTTTGTGGTCAACTTTGTGGTCAACTTTTCCACTTTCACTTTCACATTACCATCCAAACACCGGAAGAGACATAACATTTTTCAAATCACACTTCCTAACAACATCCAAACACCGGAAAACTTACTAACCAATTCCCAAGTTCCAAAGGGAACTATTACCAATTCCTCACTTCCTTACTTCCTCACTTCCACCATCAACCAAACAGGCCCTCCAGGAATCTAATCTTTCTCAAACATACCATGATGGGCTTTTAAAGCTGCAAGAAAAAGATTATGCAAAAGTTCGTGAACTTTGAGAAGTTGTTCTAAGAGATCCTATAATATCGAATGCTCAGGTAATATCAACTGAGAACTACTAATTTATAATCTTTGTATTTTGCAATCCTGGTTCTTTTCTCATCAGCTTTCGTTATTTCTTTATAGGTTGGTAATAATGCTGGTGATGGACATTTATTGCATCTAAGGTTTGCTTCCTGCATCAAATCCTTTTCTTTGTCGATTGAAAATTTCTTATATTTACATCATTGTTTAATTTTAATTTTAATTTTTTTATTTTGTTAGCATTGGCTACTTTTGGACTATAAATTCTGTTCTGAATAAATATAATTGCTGGATGCTATCAATTTATTATATTAAATACTAACTATGTTAACATTTCCTTCTCAAATCAGTCTTTTCCTTTGTCCTTTTTTTTTTTTTTTAATTTACCTATCATTTCCTTATCCTCAGTAGTTTCAGTGATCTTAATTTTTACAGTTTGAAATCAGTTGCCTACAGGATTTGTGGTAGACTGTTTGATTTTATTGATTTTAAGTACCGTGTTGTTTGTTTCAATAGGGGTAATAATTTCTTAGATAGCTTTAAGATGATTCTTGATGGGCCGATTTTGCTACATGCCATGGCTGATGTAGAGTACTTGTATTTGACTGAATCTTGTAAATAAAGAACTATGACATCAACATATGCTAAAGTTCTTAATTTAAAATGTGATGAGTAATAGTAGTTTCATCTGTAAAGTCACGGCTTTCTTAGACGTGCATGATCACATTTCACTTTCCTGTGTTTAACCTGGCTTAATCTTACTCTCTCTACAGATTTTTGACCTTGAAGAATCTTGCTACTGTTTTCCTTGAACAAGGTCCTCCCCATTATGGAAATGCTCTTCAATGCTATATTCAAGCTGTAGAGATTGATGCAACTGACTCAGTTGTTTGGAATCAGCTGGGGACACTGTCATGCACCAGGGGTTATTGAGTACTTCCCGGTGGGCATTTGAGCAAGGGCTTTTATGCAATCCTAACAACTGTAAGACATTGTGCAAGTCCTCAAATGTGTGTCCTTTATTATCGCTTACCTCTAGCTTGCCCAAGATGATGCATCTTTTTTCAGGAGATACACAAGTCACCAAACTAAGATTTTAACTACAATTTAATTCAAAGTATAACCTGATGTTTTTTGTTGGATTTAGGGAACTGCATGGAAAAACTATTGGGGATACTTGTTGTTGTTGGCGATGAGGTTGCATGTCTTTCAGTTGCTGATCTAATTCTGAGGCATTGGCCATCCCATTCTTGTGCTCTTCATGTCAAAAGACAATTGAAAAATGCTGTGCCGGTACCATTTGCACCTCGTGGCATAAGATAAATTGGAGCCAAAGGACATTAGGCTTAAGTCTCCTGACAAAAGAAAAGCACAATATGGTGAGAGTGATGCGAATATTCATTGAAAAGGCATCAGAAGAGCTTAGAACTTAATTTGGCAGGAGAAACTTGGGCGGCTCTTGCAGATGCAATCCTGAGCATCTTTCTTTCTGATACAAGGAAGGATTCTGAGCCTGATTTTATACAGAATGGCGCATTACATGAAAAATCAGATGATAGACATTGTGATTCACGCTTGGATGAGGGATGCTTAGGACTTCCAACCCTTGAAAAAAAATTTGGAAAGTACACAAATGTCAAGGTAGATATATGTTTATCTTCAAGCTCAGAAATTGCAACGGATTCAGCAGAAGGGAAAATACTGAAGGTCTGTCCAGTTGGTAATAACACATCACTCATTTCTTATAGTTTTGATGAAACAAGTACAGACAGAGAAAAAGACAGCTGTGTGGACGAAGAACATCCTCAGGAAAGGCGAAGTACACATTTGGAAGGGTTAAGAAGTCGCAAATCAGGAAAAGAGGAGCTGGAATATGGCAACAGCAAGGATTTGGGAAAAGTTGTCTTCCGATTTCGAGAACCTTTTGTTCTCGATAGGTCAAGAAACAAGGACAATGATTGTTCTGGTAACTTTTGTCGCCCGATCGCTGACAGTCTCAAATATTCAACCTAGCTTGAATGCAACAATGTTGTAGAATATCAAATGCTTCCAAAATTTTGGGAGTTTACCATTTGGGCCATTTGTTATTGGAAGAAGTTTCCCGTATCAATATTCCCTTCCAAGATGATTTCTTTAAGTTTCTAAAATTAGAGAAGCTGACAAGACTTTGGGGTCAGGATAAGACTCCGCCTTGTAGCCTGTTCCTTCCTGAGTTATACTATGACCAAGGGTTATTATCAGGTAGTGAATTCAAAAGGTCTGAGCTGTTTTCTGAGGCATCATATCATCTTTGTAAAGTCATTGAGATGGTAGCTCTGGATTCCCCAAATGACTTAGCTGGTATATGTGGTCCTATTAGCAATTCAAAAATCACTGCAGAAGTGAATGATCCTAACAAGACAGCGCGGCTCTTTACTTGTGAAGTGGAAACTATCCCTGCAGCTAATAATTCTGACAATATCTGTATAGCAAAGGCAGATGAGTCTTGTTGCCAAGATTTTGCTGAACAAGATCCTATTTTAACCAATAATACTGCCTTTTGGGTCCGGGTTTTGTAGCTAAGTGGTCACTTATCCATATATTCTGATAGCAAAGACAGAGCTCTTAAAGAGTTGTGTATTCGCTTGTCCCTTTTGGAAAATGACAAAACAGTGAAAGAGACACCATATTCTGTATTTTTACCTCATTGCAAGCTTGTGAGCTCACTTACTGTTGGCATAGTTCACAATGAAATTAACTTGCTGAAAGTATTAAGGAAATGATTGATGGAGGAATCTATGCAAACTGTATAGATTTACTTTCTCCACTTTTGCTCTCCAATACAGATGAAGTACTATCAAGTTCCTCAAAGGAAAGTGAAAGACTGATATCGCTCGAGTTATCGGCACTAAATGTTCTGATGACAGCATGTGAACAGGCGGAGCCACTTAACGTTGAACTTTATTTAAATTGTCACAGGAGGAAACTACAAATACTCACTCTTGCAGCTGATATGGTAGATTCTCTCACGTCACAGAAAGACAGAACTTCGATCTCCAAAACTAGTATTGCTTCTGATTTGGATAGTGTAGAAACCATAAACAAGACGTGGATGCTTATTGTCGCTGAAGAAGTGAAGGATATATCTTGGATTGCGTGGCAAGTGAAGAGTATCATTGATCAAAAGGGAAAGCCATGTAAGTTTTTGTGAAATGTAGCATCACTATGTGTTAACTCTTAGTTGTTTATCATTATATGTTTTATTTGATTTGAAGTTCAAGTTCACATAGGATGCACATCTTAATGCTCACGAACATGTGTTTTACAACCTCTGCTACTAGTTAATAATTCATATAGCCTATCATTGCCAGGCTTAGCAGCAATTAGGAAATGGGCATAAATCAGTGTTATTTCAGTCGTGGTTGTACAAGGCTTTTATATTCATGACAAGATTCAAGAACTTGGTTCTAATATCATTTTTTATCATTCTTTTGTTAAAGGTTTGATGAATTTCGTTAGTTTCAACATATTTCCTTTCAGGTTTTGGTTTCGGTTTCAGTGTATACAAACATGTAGGCATCTTTGATTATGTGCATATATAGTGTGCGTAAAGCACATGCTCTGCATATGAACATGTCGATTAAATGATTATTAAATCACGAGAAGTGAACTTCTAATACTTAACCTGTCAACGTAAAAATTAATCCAAATACGGAATCCTCAATTTAAGGTTGAACTAAAATGTAGTCAGAATTAAGTTAAAAATATCTAATTATGGCAAATCAGGATATATGGATTTCGGATGGCTGTAGAAGTTGAAGAGAGATGAAATTACTAATTAGCTTCCTCTTTGTTTTTGAATTTTTTTAGGTTCGGGTATGGAAACTTATCGAATTGACTGATACCAAATGTGTATATGGTGAAACTTCGCGGAACTGAAAGTGCACGTCAATTTCAGACTGGTCCTTGCTGAAACCGAGACGAAATGACCGAAACCCCATACCTTGATTGGTGATAATACTTGTACACGCTGGCATGTATGGTCCAGGGATGAGAGTCCCATGTTTTAGAATGTGGTATGTTCCAACATGCTTTAGGGATGCATACTCATATGCACGGACATGTGGCGCATACATGAAATCACTCATTTTGAAAAATAAAAATAAAATATAAACCAGGAAATTCAGGAAAATAAAAAATAAAAAAATTGGTAGTAGTATAGAAAGTCTACGATGTGCATATGGCAGTGACAATTTTTATGAGTAAACATGATTATGACCATGAGATGAAAAACTACATTAAAAATATAATTTAGTCATAGACTAGGTTAAGAACATTGAAAAATCTAACTTGATAAGAAATTATCAATTATCAAGCAAGAGAACAAACATAAAGTAAATAAAATGTGAACCATGAATAATAAGTTAAAGAAACACAATACATTTTGCCAGCACCCATGCGTACAATTTAACCATATCAAACGTCAGTAGTCTAATTATCAAATTAAGTGGCAGATGAGCTAAGTTACATTTACTATCCATTGAATTCAAAGAAGGAAAAGCTAAAAAGGGGAAGAAAGAATGGCATAAAAGGGAAGGGGTTTTTGGATTTAAGGTAAACAAGTTCTGTTTCTGGGCTGAAGATGCATCTTTTCATCTGCATAATACATATGCTTTGCATGTCACAGATATGGTTTATGCAGCCGCGTAGGCTCGGCTACATAACTCTCCACCCGTGCTGAACTTTATGCAGTTGAATTCAATGCACAAGTGTGCAGAGGTATATATGACTGCATATTCTGTGGTTTACTAAAGTGGAGAGTGCTATCGAGCTGAACCCACTTTCCTACCTGGGGAATGGGAGAAACCAGTCATCTCTTCCTAGGAATGATGCATCATCTGGGTGTTTCCTCTTTTGGCTTGCATCTGCATCTCCTTTAAAAATAAGGATTGGCGCCATTTTTGTCTTGGTACATTCTTGTATTTGTGAGCCAAAGATTTTTTTCATATAATTTTATTTTTTTTCTTAGTAGTTCATCTTCCAGAGCTGTAATCAACCTTGGCATGGTGATATTCCTTTAAAGTTTTCTTTGAATGTGTTAAAGGTACCAAACATCAATATCCCCCCTCCTACCTTCGCTGTAATTCTTAAGTTTTGAAGAATTGGGTGGATTCAAGGTGGTTTTGGGAGTGGTTTTGACCTAATTCCAAAATCATCATGACTAGCTAATTCTTGCTAAAATTTGAGTGCTTGGAAGATTTAGTAAAAATTAGAAGCCCAATTCTAGCCAACTCTTGTTGCCAAACAAGCCCTTAACAATTAAAGATAAGTTTGTAATAAAAATAGTATATTCTAGCTGGTAAAGTAATCGTTGAGATCGCCTTAAGAGAGATGAATGGAGAAAAAGAACTTACATAGGATGTAGCCAAGACCAGGGTTCTGGATAAAGCCTATGATGTCTTCTTCTTCTTTATAAAAAGGAGAATCGTGCCTATAGATCTGATTTGAGTAGGAACATAAATAAGCAAGAGATATTGTGAAGGTGAAGATCATAACTTTTTGGTGGAATTAGCCTCTCTTTCTCTTTCTCTACCCCTAATTCTAGCAAAATCTAATTCCAAGCAAACAACACAAAAAAGCTAATTCCTAACTCCTTTCTATTTCTGATGCAAACATCAAGCCATGTGTATGACACGTGTATCATCAGTGGAGAAGACATCGTGTTCCAGTTTCTCAGTAGTAATAGAACTTTATGTAATTTTAATTTTTTTTATTTTGAGTTTTTTATTTGGAGTTGTATTTTAATTAGAAGTTTAGTTTTTTATTTATTTTGGAATTGTAATTCTATTTTGATTAGGAGTTTAGTTTGAGTTGTATTCAATTTTGTACAAGCCTATAAAGACCTCTTGTATCAATCAACGAAAACAATGAATTATGAAAGCTTTTTCTCAAATTTGTGTGAGTTGTAATCTCTCTTTTTGTGTGAAGGCCTAGAGAAATTCTATATTAGTGATGTGAAGTCCTAACTAGTCATCCCCTTTCCTACCTCTCTCCTCTTTTCCTATTCAAAAAAATTCTCTTATTTCCTCTAGGAAAATCCATTTTCTAATTCTCTCTCAGAAAATCCTAGAAAAATAAAAAATTGTTGTTCAAAATCTCCCGAAGAAAATCCTGCTACAGTACTGCTACAGTGTCGGGTTGACCGTTACAGTAAAAACAGACCTGCTACAATAAAACAAACCCGCTACAGTAAAAATAGACTCGTTAAGTATTCATAGTTCGTTTTTAAGCTGTATCTCTCTCATCCGGAGTCCAAATCATGCACGGTTTGGAGCGTTGAGTTCATGAAGAAGAGTATTACACATCTACAGTCATCACAGTGATACTGAGATCGACATAATCTTCAATAGGTACGTTTCTAACTCATATCGGTTATTTCAAACTTGATATTTAATCTTTAACATTCTATTGATTTAACTGTTATGCACAACCATGCGATTATGCGTATCTGCTTGCCTGTAATTCATTAGATTTGGATATTGAGCGTATAAACTTTTGCCGCATAATATGTTATCTTTAGTTGATTCTCATTGAAATTGGAGTAGTTTGCGCATGTTATTTTGGTTAACCCATATCTGCATTATTAGTTTTAATCCTTTCCTACCATCGATCGTTTCATGTTGGTGAATCGTGATTGAGTATTTTATTGCTGATTTTCATACACGCATAAACATTTCACATCAATTTCTCTTCTTCCAATGCACTAAATCCTAACTCTTAATTCTACTTGCCAAACATAGACTAAAGGTTTCATGTATGCAGTTACTCTCATTGATCACTTGCACTTGCTGTCTGATCTGGCATATTTTATGCTCTGTTTTGCTGAAATTTTTTTCCATATAGTAAAAAATATATGCAACTGGGAAGCTAAGGGATCCGGAAACCATAGCTCCATTTGGCAGATTTGTTCTATTTTCATCAAATTCTATTGCAGCTATAGTGGAGTATTGTTTGATAAAGTTTATGGCTCAATCACAAGTGCTGTAACTGATTTATATGCAGAAATCTTTTTTTTTTTTTTAATGCATTACAGGTTTCCTTGAAATGATCTGACTGTTTATTGTTTTTTGCAGAGTGACTCCAATTCCCTGGATTCCGTTATTAGTGAAATTCAGACTCTACTACTGACAATTATGCGCGATGAGGTGGGAAAAATCCTCTACTTCAAATGTTTTGGTTCAGGAATTTCAGATCATTTCGATAAATTGGATGGTTGGTGCCTTGTTGAAGCAGCCGTTGCATTTTGCAAACTCCAACATCTCAACGCTTCTGTTCCTATCAAAATTCAGGTATTACTTGTGCTACATTGGCAATAATGAACTTAGTTCCTCCAATTTCTTTCCACAGATTTTCCTGGTTCTAATTGCACTTAAAATAACAGGTTGACTTACTTGTGGCAGTCCATGATTTGCTGCAAAATATGGGCTCTGCTGTGCTGATAGAGACAGTGAAGGGGAGGAAGGGATATTTCTTAAGCTTGCGATTAAGCATCTTTTGGCCTTGGATGTGAAGCTGAGATCATTAACTGGAGGTTGGGATTGGAAGAAAGAAACTAGATTCTCATCTTAACATTGCAATTGATTTCTCTAATATCTTAAAACTGGGTTGCTTATTGGATCAGACAAATGGAATAGGAGAAAGTGCATATTTGCACAAGGATACAGAAGGCTTGACTCCTGAGCACATCGTAACTTGTGAAGGACGAAATAAAGATGTTGGACTTGAGGTTCAGAAAAACATGGTAGATGCTAAGTCCATTTCTGCTTCAGAGCCAAGCGACAAATTCATTTTTTCTTATATTGTTAGTTTAGTTGGTGATGTAGATATAGAGGAGGTGGAACTTCACATAGATAGTGCCGTAGAACAGAGCTTTTTCTGGTTGTATGGTTTTCATATAAATCCAGATTCATCAAGCGAAGATGACCTAGCAATACATAAGAAGTCGGAGATTACCAAACCAAGGAGCAATGTGCAGATGTTTTAAGTATATTTTACCTTATGCAAGAGCTCTTTCTGTAAGTAGCTCTTTGTTTCTTTCTTTCCTCATTGTTTTGCATTTCAGAGCGAATTTTCAGTCTTGGCTTTTATTTTATTTTATTTTGTTTCTTTTTTCTGATAAATAATTTCTAATCTGTTTCAGCGAGGTGGCTTGATTAAACTTCGACGAGTTTTTAGGGCTATTCATAAGCACTTCCCTCAACCACCTGAGGAAATATTGGCTGAAAATGCAACTGATAACATTCTTAGACAGTCCTGATTTATGCGAGGATAAGCTTTCTCAAATACCTAGATCAGATGGTAATTGAGAGTCTATCATGAACCTATTGTTCCCCAACGGAAGAGGGCCCATGACATTCAAGACGTTATCAGCAGTGGGGGATGTTTACATGCATTTGCTACCTCAATCAATTAGTATACTGACTTGCGTGGTGATGAATATTACCTGTTATATGCTTTAATTTCATTGCAGTTCTCAACCATGTTTTGAGGGTTTACGGCAACTTATATTACTTAATGGCTCAGGCAGAAGAGACAAGTGCCACTGGCAAATATGCAGGCTTTGTTCTTAGAAGAGAAGTGGAAGAATTTGTGGAACAAAGTGCTAACCTTTTGAAATATGATATGCTACAATCCCCTGCGTTTTGAGAGCTGGCAAAAGCTTGCAAATATTTATGATGAGGTAGAGTTGTATTTACTTGGAGATTGTACAAATTGTTAATGTGTAATCATGGTATCTTGGTTGTCATTTGTTTGCAGCATGTTTGTCTGAAAGCAGGAAGTGGATTTGTTGCTGAATGATGGCAGTAAACACAGCAATATTATGGATTGGAGAAAAAACACCACCCTGCCTCAACGAGTTGATGAGATTGGTCGGAAGCGGAGCCGCAGGTGTCTGTTAATGAGTTTAGCTCTTGCTAAGACTTCAGATCAAGAGGTTTCATTTTCACTGGCCATATTTGGTTATCCTTTTTCTTTCTCTTCCCTGAGTACTGCTTTTTTTTTCTTCTGGTTCTCTATATTAATTGTATCAATTCAATTTATATTTTCCTCTTCCAGAGCCAAATCCATGAATTACTGGCTCTAGTTTACTATGACAGCCTTCAGAATGTTGTACCATTTTATGATCAAAGATCTACCGTACCAACCAAGGATGCAGAATGGATGGCATTTTCTCAGAATTCAATGAAATACTTTGAGAAGGCATTTGCTCTCAAGTACTTAACCTACATCTTTCCAAACTTTCATCTTCTGTTTCAAAATAGCTCATTTGAAGAGTACTGATATGTTTGATATGCTTCCCAATATTGCAGGCCTGAGTGGCTGCATGCTTTTTACTTGGGAAAACTCTGTGAAGAACTGGGATATTCCCCTGACAAGGCATTTTCGTATTACAGCAAAGCTGCCTCTTTAAATCCTTCTGCTGTTGATCCTTTTTACAGAATGCATGCTTCACGCATGAAGTTACTTTATACTCAAGGAAAACAGAATTTAAATATCCTTAGGTTTGTCTAAACCCATTTACGAATCGTGGATTATATTTAACTTTCTAGTTAATTATCCTTCTTAAGGAGTATAATTTGTTACAACAATACACTTCTTTCACTGTATACACGTTAGGGCAAACACGCGCACAAGCACACAGATTTATAATTATATATGCATGCCCACAGGTGGGCTATATGCCTGCAATTTTTAGTAGCTCTATGTTTTTAGAGAATGTTGTATTTCAGCCAGTGTATGTTTTAGTGGCTCAGCTGGCCATTTAGTTGACTCTACTTTGGGGACTGTTTAAGTGGAATCTGGTGAGAACTGTTTCATGGTTTATGCGGTCAGCTGACAGCATGCTTTAGCAGTTATGTATTTTACCAACAAATTTCTGTGCATTGACATTTTAACTTTTTGTTTATGTTTTTATATTATAATTCTCTTCAATGTCAATCCTTTCAAAATCTATCCTCTGTGATTCCAATTAAATTTATTCTCAAGAGCCCGTGCCATTGTCATCCAACTTTTATCACTTTCAGATTGTTGCTGCATATTCCTTTAATCAGTCAACAAAACAAGACATCCTGGATAAGCTAGGTTGCACTAGCCAGGATCTTATGGAGGTCGGTGCCATGGATGTCTGTCCTTTAGATGATTCAATCTGGGAAAGGAACATTGAACCTCATTTACTAGATGAGGCCTGGCACATACTTTACAATGACTAAATTTCAGATCTTGAAGTTTGTGTGGAAGGAAGGGGAGTTGAAACATTATCACAAGGTGAGGTACATGCTTGCACAAGGACTCTACAAGAGGGGTGAGGTGGGGACCTGGAGAGGGCATGTTTTAAGTCATCTTGTTCTTCTTTTATGATAAACATGTGGGAGATTGATGGTTCGGCAAAACGAGCAAGGTATTACTTGTCGTATATTTGTTCATAGTTTAATACCAAGTTCTAAACTTCTTATAGCTACAGTTTCTGCGCCTATAATCTTGTTTTCTTTGGTTCTCTCTTTGCAATTAAGTATTCTTTACTCTTATTTCTAGATGAAAAAAATCCAGGTCATGGTGGAAGTAAAAAAAACCTGGAAGTCAGCTTATCAGAAAGTTCTCGGAAATTTATTACTTGTATCCGGAAGTACATCTTATTCTACTTGAACCTATTGGAGAATACTGGGGACTTGTGGACTGTTGAGAGGGCTTATGTTTATCTCCAAACTGATAAAAGGGTATATATTGACATATATTCCTGCAAAATGCATGCAGATCGCTTTGTTATTTCCATTTCTTATTTTCTGAATGCCATGTGAAAGAAAGTTAGTGTAAGAATATTTATCCTCGTGATACATGGTTATGCAGGTCTCTTTGTGCCTTGGAGATATTGTCCTATTTGGTCTTGGGAAGTACATTCAAGTGTCAACTTTATCTATCCGTAACGTTGAGAAGCTTGGAGGTATAGATAGTACCTCTCTCAGCCAGATGCTGGAGAAAATGTTTAACATTTTCATGGATCATGCAAATTTGTGGGCAGATATAAGCAGTTTGCCTGAGGTCAATAACCCAGACTCATTAGAGAACAACCTATATGGGTGAGTAGAGAAAAGCTTGTTTATTTTTTTTTTTTTTTTTAACACTGGCTTTCTTTTGTTTTCATCTTATATTTTGTCTTTTATGTTTTTAATTGCATGTTTGTATTATTATGCCAGTTATATCCACCAGTATATTCGCTTATTGGAGAGCGATACATGCTTAGAAGCACTTGAAGGAATTAATGAGAAGATCCGAAAGCTTTTCAAAAACCCAAAATTGTCAAATTGATACTTTGCAAAAATATGTAGGCATGCTTCTTTTGCATGGTGCCGCTGTATTGTTACTAACTTGGTCTATCACACCGGTGCCTGACTCTGAGAACCCTAGTGAGCAGGCTGATCGTTCAGAAACTGGCCTTTAACTCTCTGTTGACCTGCAACCTGATCAATTCTTGAGTTCGTCGACAGAAGGTTCCCATTCCAGAGGCCTGGATTTCAACTTATACCAGGCTTTGTCGAGAGTTAAAAATGTCCGTATTAAGCAAGCATCTGAAGAATATTTGGAGGCTGCAGCCACTTTGATGAGATGCACTTACAATTACTACCGAGACAGCTCTTCTGGAGCAGTTCCACCTGGTATCAACCTATATCAGTAGTTCTTTTTCCATCACATGTACCTATTGAAGGACTGCAGCAAATTGACCGAGATAGAGTTGAGGTCCTTGATCTGAGCTTCCTTAGGAAGCTGCTTCTCTGGGTGTACACGCTAGTCCACGGTCGTTATTCAAACATCTCTGCTGTCGTGAAGTATTGTGAAGAGCATGCAACTATCATTTATTTAGGAAGTGCATCCAATTATCTAGTAATCATTTATGCGCTGTGAGTGCAGTCGAGGATGAGAAGAGCAGTGACATCATTGCCTGTTTCACAAGCCAACGTATCCATGGCTGTTGCTCAAGGAGGTTGTTTACATCGTTCTTCCTACATTTTTCTCATGTCTGGTTCCTGTTATTTCGTGTTATGCTCATACATACATGAACTGATGTTAACGGGTGCTGTTAAAGAGAGAAGTGACCGGATGAGCATGATGAGCATAGTGAAGCTGATGACAATCCATCTGCTCCTGTTCCTGCTCCATCCACTGCTCTGGTTTCTACTTCCCGGCACCAAGAGGACATTGCACCTAGCTCAAGCGTGTTTCTTGCTCTCTATGCTCCGCAACTCCACCGATGCAACACTAGCAAGGGGGAGTAGAAAATCAACGTGGGTGTGAAGGAAACAGTGTCTGATATTAATTATCTGCTAGTGCTAAGCTCTGATCCATTGTACTTTTTGCTAAGTATGTGTAAATGGCTGTGTTGTTGTAGTGTCGGAGGAATGTAAAATCAGAATGGGAAGGTAAAAGAGCAGTCTTGTAAATTTTCTTCTTCTGCATTCAAATATTTAGTAGACTTTTTGGTGGAAACCAAATCATAATGGTTTCTTTACCAGTATACGAGAACTAAGAAGGACATGAGAAATGTATTTCATATTGTTGTAAAAATTGTGAGAGTAGAGCTCTGATTTTTGTTCCTGAACAAGTGTTTTGGGCTGTTGTCTTGCTGAAACGGTAACAAATGGTAATGGTGCCATAGTTTGAGTATAGTCTTCTGTGACTTTTGTGAAATGTTCGAATACTACTTTCTTGGAAATTTTGCTTGTGACCTTGTCTGAAAAAGGAGAGAAGAAAAAGAGGAAAATGGGAAGGAAAGAAAGAGTTGGATCAAAAGGCGGAATTTCCAGTTTTGGTTGAAGATTGACCTATAAACATCTCTATTTAGACTTCCAACTTTGTTGGGACTTGAGTAGGGTGGATTCGTGTATCAGTTGAAGAAAGGAAGATTCTGCGGGAGAGAATTGGGCCTCGTATCGTCTAGTAACCGTAACAAGAAGCTGGGCTTGCGGGGGCCGGGCCGGGGCCCGTCACATCAGCGAGGCTGCGGATGCTGCTATTGTGAAACTGAGACCACGTCACCACGCTCGCTGCCTGATTTTATTCTAGAAAGATTTGTCTCTTTTCCTCGCCTGGAATCAATCCATCAACGAATAAAGCTCAACGCCTCAGCTCTTTCTCTCTCTTGCACTCTTCCTCTTTCCTCCGATAGCGGCGGCGGCGATGGAAGCTGTGACGTCATCGGTATCGCCTTCCATCATCGGGCATCGGCGAAGCAACCACCATTACCAAAAATACCAGACAGCTAATAATAGAAGCAGCGGGCCTCATCATCGTTCGTCTTCGCTCTGCTCCACCTCTCCTTCTCCTTCGTCTTCACGTCTCTTCTCTTTTCCTCTCGGTCTCATCAGCAGCAAAAGCAGCAGCAGAAAGGGTGGAGAGCCTTTGCCAGAAACAGATCAGGGGAATTTGAGGGAGCAGGTGATGAAGAAGAAGATGAGGTGGAGAGAGCTTTGGGAATGGATGGGAGCATCCCTGGCTCCTCCGACGAGTTCGTCAGGCGCGTCTCCTCTCGCGCCTACGACATGCGACGCCATCTCAATCAAACCCTCGACTCAAGCAGCTATGATGGTATATCTCTGATTTTCTTTTCGATTATTATTCTTCAATTACAAGTATTTCTATTTATGATCCTGCAGTTAAAACCAAACAATTATTTCTAAAACTCAGCAAATACCCATAACTTACTAGGTTCCAACACTGATCTCTGTACTAGTGAGTCTAATCTTCTTCGTTCGCATGCTTGATGCGTAGTTAGGCAGTGAAACATGAAACTATTTTCTCATTTTCTCGTCTAGAATGCTGAGGTTCAATTTTCTGAATTATTTCTGTTTACTAATTTTTCCATGCTAAATTATGTTCTTTTATATCACCATTTTCCCCCAGTACTTGAGAGCAATCCATGGAGGGATGATACCAAACCTGTGTATGTGCTGACTCACAATGACAATCAGCTGTGTACAATGAAAACTCGCCAAAACCGCAGGTTTAATAGTGATCTCATTAGTTTTTATCTGAAAAGTTCTATTAGAAAACAACTTATCTTGTTTGTTGCGTCGTGCAGTGAAGTTGAAAGGGAACTTGGGTTATTGTTTTCCAATGGGGGAAAGCGGGGATTGGGAATTGGAAATAAGGCTAAACAGTCGAGGGGCGGCACCAACTTTAACATGTTTGTTGAAGATATTAGGGATGGAGTGCTTGTAAGTATCAATACTTTGTATTTGTTGTATATTGTTTATGTTACCTCTTGTATGAAGAAAAAAGGGAGTT
The DNA here is from genome assembly GCA_038442645.1 of Agave tequilana. Lineage (NCBI taxonomy): Eukaryota > Viridiplantae > Streptophyta > Magnoliopsida > Asparagales > Asparagaceae > Agave > Agave tequilana. Next base: position 45,913 of record JAVJIF010010365.1, on the reverse strand, counting down.
GAAGTTTTTTCTTTTTAACAATTTTCAATTTTCATAATCAGTTACCTGTAATTAGAAACATTATCCTTAGGAATCTCCTAATTCCTGACAACAACAATGACAACAACATCGACAACAACAACTAAGCCATTTGTCCCAAGTAATTGGGGTAGGCTACATGAACCAAAACATTATCCTTGGGCATATTGCTCGATAGGAATGAGTGGTGAAAGCTGACATTTTGCTTTAGTATTTATGAGGTTTTCCTTGTTCCCTTAGGCCATTTGAGGTGCTCTTGCCTAAAAAATATTGATAAATTAAAAGCCTTGATTCATGAGCAAACATCAAAGTCATGACCATGACCACTGTCATTGAATGCAATGAAACAACTTATCTTCTCTCTCTCTCTCTCTCTCTCTCTCTCTCTCTCTCTCTCTATATATATATATATATATATATATATATATATATATATATATATATATATATATAGAGAGAGAGAGAGAGAGAGACTTGTGTCCGTCTAAAAGGATTTGATCATGAATCCTTCCCACTCAAATTCAACCCTCCGACATTCGAATACAAGGTTCACTCCGTTGAAGTTGATTTATATTATTTCAAGTATTTATAAGCTGAAAATCAAGTGCTTTGAATATTTTTGCTCATGCATCAAGTAGGAAAAAAACGGATGGCCTAAATAGTGAGTTGGTTAGTTTAACCGTGTAGAATATTTGAAATCTAACTAAAATTGATTTGTAGGGGTTTTAAATGTTTAGATCATAATGAAATGGTCGGATCGAGAATTTGTATGTCTAAAAACATAGATCTAACAAACTCACTACTTTCGGTCTTCCATTTCGCGTCGTTTGATGAATGGGCAAAAAGTATTCAAAACACTTGATTTTTTGTTTACAGATACTTGAAATAATATACATCAACTTCAACGTAGTGGATCTTGTATTTGAATGTCGTAGGGTTGAATTTGAGTAGGAATGATTCATGCTCAAGTCCTTTGGGAAGGACATAAGTCTAGACTTGTGTCATTTCAGAAGGATTCGAAGTCGAATCATTTCCACTCAAATACAATCTTACAACATCTGAATGTAAGATTCACTCTGTTAAAGTTGATCTATATTATTTTAAGTAACTAAAAATTATATATTTTGAATACTTTTTGCTTATCCATCAAGTAGGCGCAGCATGGATGGTTGAAATAGTGAGTTGGTTGGTTTAACGGTGTAGAATTTTTAAAATCTAATAAAAATTGGTATGTGGGGGGTTTTTAAGTGTTTAGATCATGATGAAATGATCGGATCGAGAATTTGGGTTTAACGGTGTAGAATATTTAAAATCTAACAAAAATTGATATGTTTGGATTTTTAAATGTTTAGATCATGATGAAATGATTGGATCGAGAATTTATGTTTAAAGACGTAAATCTAAGCAATATGCTATTTTCGGCCGTTCATTTTGTGCCTACTTGATGGATGGGCAAAAAGTATTTGAAATACATGATTTTTTATTTTAGTTACTTGAGATAATGTAGATCAACTTCAACGGAATGGATCTTACATTCGGATGTCGTAGAGTTGTATTTGAGTGGGAAAGATTCGGCCTCAAATCCTTCCGGAATGACACAAGTCTCTCTCTCTCTATATATATATATATATATATATATATATATATATATATATATATATATATATATATATATATGGGGTTACTGTATCTCAGCCACCAGCTGAGAGAGTTTCTCAGCCGACGAGACGTGGCAACATAATAGCCACGAATTTGTCATTAATTCTGGCGGACAAAAACTAAAAAAATCTCGCCCGAGTAAGTATCAGTCACTTCAAGAATCGCATTGACGAAAATACCCTCACTCACAACTTTTACTGTATGTAAAACCTTTTCTTTGAAAAAAAATTACAGATCTGAAATTTTCTGTTCATCAATCCGAAAAGTTTAGTGTTATTTTTCCTAAATTTTTTCATCTTTTTCGTTCAAAATTTTATTTTTTTAAAAAAAGATCTGATCAAGATGGCGCCCAAGAAATCATCTACGGAAAAGGTAAAGGGGAAACCTAGAAAAAAAATTTTAGGTTATGTAACCCTTAATAGTTATATTTTTCAGTTTTGATTCCCTTTCTTTTTTTAAGAGAAAAATTCCATATTTTAATTTAACTTCAATTAAAAGTGTTTGATGAACTGAATTTTATCGGGAAAATTCTATTTTTTCTTAAAAATATTTTAAAATAAATTAGTTAATTTTTTTAAAAAAAGCTTGCGACCATGGTCGCAAATAAGAGAGAAAGAGTCACTTTTTTAATTTAAGAAGTAAGAATTTTTAATCCAAGTCACAGTTTAAGAAGAAAAGAAAAATAGGAATTAACGATTTTATTAGAGATTTATTTTTTTTAATTTTTTAATTTTTTAACACAGCAACCAAGGTCAAAAGTTATTTTTTTTATTTCCTTTTTTGTCGACCTTGGTCGCAGTTATTTGTATTGGCGTCTTAGGTTTATGCGACCTTTGTCGCAGTATTTTAAAAATATTTTTTTAAAAATTATTAACGTCCGTTTTTTTAAGATTATTTTTTTAAAACTTTGAGACTGATGTCGTAGTGTTGCCGTCTGTTTTCTCATTTTTGGGGGTCTGGTCGCAGTCTGTTCTAATAAATTAGCCTAATAGGATACTGCGACCCTGGTCATAGTATAGAGAAACAAAGGCCCATTCATGGTAAATTATTTGTGTTAATTAGAAAATTGCGACTTCTGTCGCAGTGTAATATAACAGTGCGACCTTGGTCGCAGTGTTTTATGTTCTGCTAAGTTAGCTTAATAGGACTCTGCGACTCCGGTCGCAGTATGAAGAAACAAAGGACCTCATTGTTTGATTATTTGGTTTAATTATGAAATTGCGACCACTGTCGCAGTATAATATATCAGTGCGATCTTGGTCGAAGTGTTTTTAGACTGTTGCGACCAAGGTCGCAGACTTTTTTCTTTTCAAATTGTATTGAAAAGTACTGCGACCGTGATTTTTATGTTAATATTTTTATACCTCCTTGACTTATCTATTCTTTTTCTTCTCACGTTAAAACCTCTGTTCGTTACATAAGAATTGTAGAAGTTGTATGCTTCATCGTCTGTGAAAAACTGTTTCCCTAAAAAAATAACTGAGATTCCAGACATTTCTCCATGTGAATTCAGATCTTACAAAACAAATTGCTGAACTAAATAAAAAGAAATAATTAAAAATCACACGTCTGAACTATAATAAATAAAACTGCGACCAAGGTCGCAGATGTAAATAAATCTGTAACTTCTGAATAAAAGACTGCGACCATATTCGTAGTTCTCCGTATGGCTAGGTTTTTAACAAAATGTGAATAATAACTGTGAAAATTTGTCATTAATATATACTGCGACCTTAAGTCGCAGTTCTTAAAATTTAGTGTATAAAAAAGAAATAATTGAAAATCACACTTCTAAACTATAATAAATAGCTGCGACTAAGGTCGCAGTTGTAAAGATAGTTTTGACCACTGGAAAAATGGTTTTGATACATAATGTGACCGTGGTCGCAGTTCTTACAGTTTAGAGTATTAAATTAAATAAGTGCGACTGAGATCGTAGTTAACAAAATTGTGAAATTATTTCTGAAAAAAAGACTTTAGTAAAAGTGATTATATTGTTATGTAAAACGAAACTTAGTCGCAGTTTCATATACGTTACACAAAATTTTTTACATATAAGAAATTGCGGGAACAAAAGGATAAAATAAAAACCTCTTGATCAGCATCCAAAGATCTCAACCCTTCAATACTTTCAATATTATATGAGGAAGTTGAACCAGATGATATATTGTTCATATTTAGATCGGGAGATAGAGATCGGGGACGACGGCGACCAGAATTGGCAAGGAAAGTGTTCTGCTCCGCCGTCGACATTAAAATAAAGAAGGAGATTTAGGTCTGCAAAGTTAAAAGAAAAAAGAAAAAAGCTGATTCGGAAACAATTATTTTTAGAAAAAACTTTATGGCAGGAAAAGGAAAATCTAAATCTGATAACGAGCGAAAACGAAATAGGGAAAAAAATAATAATAAACAATAGCCGGACAAGTACCTTTTACCGAGGGGTATTTAGTAATTTCACTTATTCCAATAGGCGGGTCGCAACTTATTGGTGTGGTAAATAATGTGTCACATCACCGCAGGCTGAGAGAGACTCTCAGCTGTCAGCTGATATACATATTTCTGTGTATATATATATAGAGAAAAATGTATATCAGCCCGCGGGCTGAGAGTATTCTCTCAGCCTGCGGTGACGTGGCTCAATTTGTCACCTCACTGACTTGCGGCCCGGTTTTAGGTAGAAGTTAAATTACCAAATACCCCTTATGATAACTTTTCCTTATTGTTTATTATTATTTTCCCCCCCTTTTATTTTTGCCGCTCTTTATATGATATAAATTACTTTTCACCCTATTTCCTGATCTCTTTTTGAAAGATCTAGTTTCACCTTTTCAGTCTGCGATACACTTTTTTCTGAAAATATAAAATCTTTTGAGATCAATTTTTTTCTGCAAAATATTTAATGTCGACGTCTGAGCAGTATACCGGCGATCTTAATATGGAAGATATTGCATCTGGTTCTACTTTCTCTCAGAATATTGAAAATCTTGAAGGGTTGACATCTCTGCATGCCGATCAACAGGTTTTAATTGTTTATATCTATTTTAAAAACAATTTCTTAGATATTTAATGTTTTCTCTTTAGACTATGAGGTACTGCGACCGTTTTAATATTCGGTCGCAATCTTATTTGATAATAATCTCCGGCTGTGAATTCTTTTTTTTCTAGGGTATGCGTCTTAGGTCGCAGTCTTTAGTAAGGAGTAATATATATTTCTTCACATACGGATAACTGCGACTTAGGTCATAGTCTTTAGTAAGGAGTAATATAGATTTCTTCACATGCGGATAACTGCGACTTAGATCGCAGTCTTTAGTAAGGTATAATATAGATTTATTCACATACTGATTACTGCGACTTAGGTCGCAGTCTTCAATAAGGAGTATTATAGATTTCATGCCGTATGTGAAATCTTTATTTTATTTACTGCGACTTAGGTCGCAGTCTTTAGTAAGAAGTAATATAGATTTCTTCTCATACGGATAACTGCGACCTTGGTCGCAACAGCTGATAAGAAGTAAATTGTTTTCATCTCTTATGCGACCTTGGTCGCATTTATATAACTTATATTTTAGAATACAGTGATATCTAAAAAATATTTATATTCATTTAATTCGTGTAAATACTTTTTGTAGGATATGAATGCACATGCAGAAATGTCTGGAAGCTCAGATAAGTTTATAGGGAAACAGTTCCTGTCGCATATGGAAGCATACAATTTCTACAATTCTTTTGCAAGGAATAGAGGTTTTAGCGTGAGAAGAAAAAGTACAGATAAGTCACGGAAGCCTCCTCATGAGATTATTTGCAGAAGATTTTGCTGCAACAAGGAAGGGCTGAAGAAGTTGTGTGACAAAAGACAAGAGGGGCTTACAGTGCGTCGTCGAGTTAACACTAGAGTATCTTGTCCTGCTGAGATGCATATCCGTCTTCGTTTATTTTTGGACTCAACTCGATATTGGGTTATCACAAAATTTGTTGATACTCATTCACATGAATTGTGTAGCCCGGATAAGGTACATCACCATTACTCTCACCAGACTCATCGTTCAACAATTAGCAGAACCATTATGAGCAATCTGGTTGATGTTGGAATGCGGCCTTCAAATATTTCCCGCGTTGTTAATGCAATGAGCCAGGGAGAAGGCTGTGAAGAAGTGCGCCCTCAACAAGTTATTGATTTCACTCGTCAACGTAGAAATAACTGCGGTCATGAGTTTATTGCTATTATCAAATATTTCAAGAGAAAGCCGAGACCGATCCAGAATTCTTCTTTTCAAGTGAAGTTGATAACGCGGGCACACTTAGAAGCATTTTTGGGCTGATGGAAGAGCTATTTCCTCGTATCTGAGCTTCTGTGATGTGATCGTTTTTGACACCACATACAGGACTAATCACTTGAGCTTGCCATTTGCTCCATTCACTGGAGTAAATCATCACCGGCAGTCAATTTTGTTCGGCTGTGCAATTCTTGCTGATGAGCAGAGGGATACTTTTGTTTGGTTATTCCAAAAATGGCTCAAGTGCATGCATGGAGTTGAACCGAAGGTGATTATTACTGATCAGGATGCGCAGATTGGTGAGGCCATCAAGATTGTTTTCCCGACGTCTCGGCACCGTTACTGTTTCTGGCATGTACGGAAACATATTGCCGAGCAACAAATCCCAATGGCTAACAAGTATGGAGAAGATATGGTCTCCGATTTCCATGCTTGGTACACCTCCCGCGATATAAGCACTTGTGAGGAACGATGGCGTCTGATGAGTGAAAAATATCAGTTAGAAGAAGAAGATGGCAGTTGGTTGATGAAGATGTACAGGCTTCGTGGACATTGGGTTAATGCATATCTCAAGGATGTTTTCTCTGCTGGAATGACAACCAGTCAGAGGTCCGAGAGTATTAATTCCTTCTTTGATGGTTTTGTTAACTCAAACACTAAACTAGTGGAATTTGTTCACCAATATGATAAAGCCGTTGCTTCCCGTCGTGCATCTGAATCTCTTCAAGATTTTAGGGGTTTAAATTCTGTGCCCAATTGTACAACCAATCCATATGAGATACAGGTTTCGAAGTTGTATACACCGAAGATTTTTCAGTTGTTCCAAAAGGAATGGGCAGTTGTAATGACACTGTTTTCAGAAGAGGTGGAACAGGACAAACCTGGATCAACATATTTGGTTGGTAAATTTTCAGAATCAAAAGACGGCTGGGAAAAGGTCAGTTATGATAATCGAGAGGAACTTCATGTTTCTTGCAGTTGCTCGTTATTTGAAACAGAGGGTATCCTATGTAGACATATTCTGTGTATTTTGTGGCGCAATCACGTTACACATATACCGGAATCATATATACTTCATAGATGGAGGTTGGATGCTCGTTACAAAAACGTTGCAATTGAATATGGCATGAGGCCTTTTCCCAGTCAAGGCACTCCACGGACGGCTAGATTGTGGACAGTTCGTTCAAAATTTAATGCAATTCTGGACATGGTCGCTGATTCTGATGAAAATATTTCAAAGTTGGAGGGAGTTTTGGAAAGTTTTGCCCAAAATACCACTAGAGAATACAGAGCAATGTCAGGGAATGATCATTCATCACATCCTAAGACTGCCGTTGGTTCCAGTGGATCCGTTGTCATATTGCGAGATGGTGAAGAATTGAATATACGTGATCCAATTGGTCCTGTACCAACCAAGGGGAGACCTAGAGCTGCATCCAGGCTTAAGTCTGGTTTGAAGATTCTATATATCAGAAGGAAGTTAAGCATCGAAGATGTGGTAACTGCCAAGAGCTGGGCCATTACAGGACTGGTTGTCCGTTAATGGTATATTACATTAAACCTGTTAATCATTTTTTTATAACGATTAATCTTTAAAATTCTTACTATTTATTTTTTTTATTGGCAGAAGAAGTAGGTTTGGGTTGCCTCCATCTGGAAGGAACAAAGACTTCAATTTTTTATGAAGTGCGACCAGGGTCGCACAGTGTAGAGAGATTAAGTCGCATTCTGACACTGGCGTGTAATTATAATCAGATTTATTATCATTCTTTGATTTCTACTGTATTATTTTTGTATGTACTTTAAAGTTCTACTTTATAGTTTAATTTTTTTTGTACATAATGTAGTCAGAGACTTTGGTCGCAGTGTACATGATTAATTGCGACCAAGGTCGCAGTGTTGTTATTGATAAAGATGGCCAGCAACTGCAATCTAGGATCGCACTACATGTACTGCGACTTAGGTCGCAGTACGTTAGGTAGGTGTTTCCTTTATATTAACACGCATAGCGACCAAGGTCGCAGTGTTGTTGTTGATTAAAACATTGCCGCCATCAACTGCGAGCAAGGTCGCATTGTATTTTATTAAGACTTCGGCTATCAACTGTCACAACCTTCTTTTTAAAATTTTGAGGTGGTGAAGACTTAAGTCGCAGTACGTTAGGTTTGTGTTTCCTTAATATTAACACGCATAGCAACCAAGGTCGCAGTGTTATTGTTGATTAGAACATTGCCGCCATCAACTGCGACCAAAGTCACATTGTATTTTACTAAGGCTGCGGCTATCAACTGCGACCAAAGTCGCAACCTTCTTTATAGATTTTTGAGATGGTGAAGACTTAAGTCGCTGTACGTTAGGTAGGTGTTTCCTTTATATTAACACGCATAGCGACGAAGGTCACAGTGTTGTTGTTGATTAACACAATTACTGAAGGCATGTTTGTTTCTAACATCAGTACACAATAGTAAAAGCCAAGTTCTAACAAATGAAGACTGTAAATAATCAATGGAACTTATAATAAATAAATGTATAGAAATGTGTATAAATTAAATCAATACAACAAAAAAATTATGCAATGAATTGCACTTGAAATATTTTTTACATTTATAAAAAAAATTGTGGTATATCAATAATTTGTCAACTATCAGTCTTCATATGTCGTATGTCGTATAATGTCTGTTTCTTCATCCCAACTCTTCTCTACATCTGCAAGTATCATGTATGCAAGCTCACTTCTTAGTTTCTGTACAGCATCAACCGTAACAGCATCAGCAGCTGATAGATGATAGCCAGACGCTATGCTTTCCATGTACTTGCATACATATATAGCGCAATCAACACTGAAATTTTCATAGAACAATCATTAAATGAAATTAGTTTTTGTACTAAAAAAAGTAGAAAATATGAAATGAAATTACATGTCAAAAATTTATATACCTGTTTGATTGTTGGGGGCATTTTGCGTATTTTATTTTATTTTTTCTCATTTTTTTTTGGAATGAATCTCAAAAATCTCTAATAATCTTTCTTTCTGCAATGTCAATAGGAAAAAAATTAGTATTAATCAAATTAATTGCAAGTTTCCAGTAATCAAAATATTAAATTTCAACTCACCATTATTCTTGCATCACTTTGGTAAAGCTTTGTTATACTACTTTTTTTGTCAGCTGGGACCAAAGAGTTGTAAAAAATCCACTCTTCTGTGGTGCAATCGAATACCAGCAAGGTCCAGTGAAATCCCTGCTCGTCGGCACTATGTTTGTGATTGATCGGGAAGAACATGTACTGCACGTCAGCTGTCCAGTTTTTCAACAGCTTCTGCTTGATGAAATGACCTTCCAGATCTTCAATTTTATTTACAACACCGTGCTGCGGACAAGAAGAAAAAAATTTAAATCAAATTCAAAATGAATTAAAATATAACAAAAAATTATAAACTGCGACCTTAGTCGCACTATATTATTTAGTCGCAGTATATGAGTTAGTAGCAGTACATTTTAATTATAAACTGCGACCTTGGTCGCAGCTCCGACCTTGGTCGCAGGTCGCAGCTGTTACATTTTGTCGCAGTACCTGAGTTAGTAGCAATACATTTTAATTATAAACTGCGACCTTGGTCGCAGATCCGACCTTGGTCGCAGGTCGCAGCTGTTACATTTTTGTCGCAGTACCTGAGTTAATAGCAATACATTCTAATTATAAACTGCGACCTTGGTCGCAGATCCGACCTTGGTCGCAGGTCGCAGCTGTTACATTTTTGTCGCAGTACCTGAGTTAGTAGCAATACATTCTAATTATAAACTGCGACCTTGGTCGCAGTACATGTGTTAGTAGCAGTACATTTTAATTATTCACTGCGACCTTAGTCGCAGTACATGATTTATGCCTACACAGAGATAGAGAATATTAGTAATCTGTTCCAGATTTGATATTACATTAAACCGTAAAGGAGAAAGTAGATTTTTACCCAAGCTTCGCTTCGGAAGAATATGCTTTTTAATCCTTCTCTTTTCTCAAGATGCTGCATGTAGAAATGAATTACATTTGCATCTAACTCTCTACTGAACATCAGGTCCTCAATGTCATTCCTTGAAATGATGATTAAATTATTGGTATACTGATACGCAGTAGAACTGCAAGATATTCAAAACAAAGTTAGTAATTTAATTGTTCTTATATAAAGGTATAACAGAAATTTTTTGATATGAATTAACTTACTCAGAGTAGGACTTGTCGAAGAAATGTTTTATACGAGCTTGTTGATGGGGCTGCAGAATTCTGTATGATGTGGTTTCGGTCAATTCTGTCGATTTGGCTCAGTGGAGGAAATTTCTTTGACGCCGAAACCAGCGGTAGAACTCGCAGCCGCAGGCTGTGGAAGAGGATTTTCATTTTTTTTCTTTTCTGTTTTGGATAAACAAAGTCGGAGTTATCGCGATCTCTTTCACCGCGCTTTCGTTCTTTGACTCCCCTTTCTATTGTTCCTTTAGAGGTTTTCAAAACAGCTTCTTTTGAGGATTACTTCTGAGGCGGAGTATGTTCTTGAATTTCTTCTTCAGAAGCTCTATCTCTTTAGATTTCTTGAGTCATTTGAGTTAGATTCAGAGAAAAACTTGGAATATCTTCCCCAATATTAATTAAAACAGACTCAGAACCCATGATTTTATCCTCTTCCAGTTTTTTCTTCTTCTCCTCTTCAGCCTGCTTCTCCATCTGCTCCTTCATTCTTTTGTTCTCCATCTGCGCCTTCCTCCTCTTCTTCTCATTCTCTTCCTCCTCCCTCCTCCTCCTCTCCTGCCCCTCCTCTTCCCTCGTCCTCTTCTCCTTCTCCTGCTCTTCCTTTTCCCTCCTCTTCTTCTCCTTCTCCTCTTCTTCCCTCATTCTCCTTTCATTCTCCTCCTCTTCCCTTCTTCTATTCTCCTTCTCCTCCACTTCTCTCCTCCTGTTCTCCTTTTCCTTCTCTTCTTCCCTCTTCTTCTCCTTCTCTTTCTCTTCCTCTTCCCTCTTCCTCCTTTCATTCTCCTCCTCTTCCCTTCTTCTATTCTCCTGTTGCCTTTTTGGTTCTTCTTCTCTCTTTTTTCTCTTCTTTTTAATTTTAATTCAGCCTTGACTCTTTTCTCATTCTCCATATTTTCAATCTTTTTTTCAAGCTGAGAAACATAATCTCTCAAGAGCTGATTTGCAGACCTCAATCGTTTTATTTCTGCTGCTTGAACATCCGGTGGAGGTGGCAAATAACCTTCAAAAATTGGTTCTTGCTCACTCGTTTCAGCCGGTTCTGGCTCCTTTTCCGCCGGGATGTCAGCCTCATTACATGTATAGCCTCCTTCATCTCCTTCACTTTGACCTTCTTCTTCTTCTTTTTCTTCACCTTCATCTTCACCTTCATCTTCTGCTACTTCTTCTTCCTCATCCTCTTCCCCTTCAACAGGAAGGCCAACCATATTTTTTCATCATTAGAGATGTTGGCCATTCGACTCAAAATCTGAAAATAAACAGAAAAAGGTAAGCTAAAAATAAAACAATGAAATAATGATACTGCGACCATGGTCGCAGTTTATTTATGAAATATTTTTGGATAAGAATTCGACCATGGTCGCAGTATGTTTTGTCGTGCATAAATTTATCTGCCAAGACATGCAGCTCAACACTGCGACCATGGTCGCATTTCTGTTGAAAAGGGTATTTTCAAGAGAATGCGACCATGGTCGCACATTATTTGTCAGGCATAAAACGAACTGCGAAAGTTGCAGCTCAATACTGCGACTATGGTCGCATTTTATTTGTACTACACATAAAAAGAAGTTTAACTTACAATATTGCTGTCAATCTTTTTTAGATCAACTTCAAGTAGAGATCTGCCAATATTTTGGAGGTCCCATCTTACTGCGCGTGGGGTTTTTTCCTCCAAACCAGACCTCTGCTCAAAAATAGGTGCCCTCTCACACAGCCAATACTGCAAAAATTAAAAATTAAATTAGTTTCCACAAATTTTATCAATTTCTACTTACAATAATTTGCACGGAGCATCCTTGCAGCTCGTACGTGTTTGCCTGAAGATGTCCATTGAGTCAATCAGGAATTGCCAAACAGCTTTTGCCCAGCATATTGTCCTCATTAGTTGCATATTGGCAATCTGTTCCACAATATACCACGGCACCGTGCATTTACTGCCAGAGAAGAAAAGAGTGGCCGACATGTATAGGATGACTAATGTGGTAAAGTCTTGAGCTGCAAGTCTATTTATGTCTCTTATAATTTCCTTCATAGACATTTGCTGCTCAAATTGTTCATCCTGTGTCACATCTAATATATCCCTCCTCCTTCTCTTGACAAGAAGATCATCCAAAGCATCTTCAATAGATACTTTTGTGATCTTCTTTATATTGGGGAAAAAATGTTTTATAACCCCTCTATCTTTCAGCGTACATGTCTTATTCATCACAAAATCTACCCCATTGACAGGTAGACCAAAAGTAAGGGCAACATCCTCCACTGTTAACTCAATCTCTTTGCCCCCAATTGTAAAGATCCTTGTATTCCTGTCATACTGGTCTAAAATACGCAGCACGACAACGTTTGATTTTAGTGTCTTTTCAGCCCCAAATTCTTCATTGTAGAACGCCATGAAGATTGGGCCAAATGGGGTATTCTTCATCGCCTCTACGAAATCAGCCGTTATGTACTTCTTAAATTTCTTCATTAACTGGCACATTGGTTTTATGCTTGATCTCAGAGGACGAACCTGTATCTGTTGTTTACCTACGTAGGAAAAATTAAACACTTTAGACCAATGATTATTAAAAAATTATAAGGGAATAAAAAGCATATTTGTTTTTTAATAAACTGCGACCTCGGTCGCAGTCATGCATTGCAAAAAAAAACACTAGTAGACTGCAATCTGGGGTCGCACTATATGTACTGCGACCAAGGTCGCACTGCGACCAATGTCGCATAGGACTACAGTACAATCAGAACAACTGCGACTAGGGCCAACACTGCGACCAAGGTCGCATAAGACTACATTTCAAAAAGAAACAACTGCGACACAAGTTTGATAAAAACATTTATTTAAAATAAACTGCGACCTTGGTGAAGACTTGAGACTACAACTCTTATTTAAACAACTGCGACCCCATGTCGTCAGTATGTGAGAAAAAAAAAGTAAATTTCATATACTGCGACCTACGTCGCATTCATCTACAAAGAAAGGTAAAAAAAAAAAAAAAATTCCAAAGTCGCACAGATCTGAACTGCGACACAGTAAAAATAGAAGTAATAATAAAAATTTTCAAAAAATAGGACCTTTATCGTCTAAAGTTTGAAAATCTCTTTCGTAATTGCGACCATGTTTCCAATATTTAAAAAAAATTTAAAAAAACATGCGACTTCAGAAATAAATCTTGAAAAAATTTAAAACTATTAAAAACACACAAAACCCTAAAATTTTTTGAAAATATCAATTTTGTAGTACCTTTTTCGACGGATGATTTCTTAGGCGCCATCAGTTGCAAATAATTTTTTTCAAAAAACGGATGAAATTTTTGAAGGAAAAGAACAAATTGGATCAGAACCGCCGTTTGAAGTTTTAGAGCTGTAAATTTTTTTGGAAGACTAATTTTTTTACAATAAGGTAAAAGTTTGTGATGGAGGGTATTTTCGGAAAATACAATGTTGAGGTGACTGGCATTAAATTGGGCGGGATTTTACAGGATTTTGTCCGCCAAATTTTTTAACAGATGTGGGGCGGTGATGTTGCCACGCCCGCAGGCTGAGAAAACTCTCTCAGCCCGCAGGCTGAGGTACAGTAAGCCCATATATATATATATATATATATATATATATATATATATATATATAGTATATATATTTCTGTATATATATGTGTAATATATATGTATGTGTGTGTGTATATGTGTGTGTGTGTGTATGTATGTATGTGTGTGTACACACACACACACACACTATATATATATACATATATATATATATATACATGTGTGTGTGTGTGTGTGTGTGTCTGTCTGTCTATATATATATAACGCAAAATGCCAAGAGAGATTTTTAAATTGTGCAATTCATGCCATGCTGTGGCGTTCTAGTCGCTAAAAAAGTGAAATGAATTATGTGCATTTAACTACCATGCTGCCTACCAGTTTTCAAGTTGGTTTACTATCTTATTGCTCTTGACACCAAAATAAATTAACTTGTCTAATATAGCTCATAATTTTTACTTTCTGTTCTTCGAAATAGAAAGGTAAGCACTGCAAAGAATAAATTGGTAAAGATAGTTCCATATATTCCTTACCATCCATTTATATTGTTAACATTGACTCATCATCTTATTTTTTTGATATTTATGCCAGGTTGAACAGTAAGCAAAGCAAAGTTTTACATACCCTCCAAATGATTCTCTTTGGTGTTCTATCTACATGCCACTGTGAAATTAAAATTTAGGTTGCTAGATGTTACTTTTTGTTGCATTTGTATCCATTTACTCCTTTCCCTTAGGATTGGAAATTATTGTCTGTGCGTGCGTGCGCTTGCGCCCACCTCAATATAATTATTGTACCCTGTAAATCTAAACTTTACGTAACATTAACTGATCGACATTATTCTCTAAGCATGAGCTCTGCACATGCTTAAAAATCTGGTATGCATATAGGGACAACTTGAGCTAATGTGTTAACAAAGTATCCAGATTGTGATATTCCTTTAAAAGTCGTTCAATTAACAGGAAAAGTCTACACTTGTTATCGGTCATGTATTAGATAAAATCAATCTTCTTTAAAGTTACAAAAAGTGTTGAGGTCGGTTTTCTATTAGTGGCACATGGTTGGTTAGTTTTAAGTGAAGAAAAACAACAATTCTAACATCAGTTCAAATATTACAACTTGCTTCAATTCATAGAGCTGGATTTTGCAGATTTGGAATCTATGTGGAACACTTAAATCACAACTTTTTGACCCATGAAAATCATGTGTTACTCTCAACTGTTTGAGGTTGGCTTGGTTAATTCACTTTAGAACATTCTATTGAATCTTTCATCAGGATAACTTTGCTTTTTGGTCATCTTCCTTACACAGTACACTTAGATACAAAAATGAGTCCTTCCATATCTTGTAATCATTATAAAGAACATTCTATTGAAGCTTTCATCAGGATAACTTTGCTTTTTGCTCATCTTCATTACACTTAGATACAAAATGAGTCCTTCCCTATCTTGTAACCATTATAAACCTTCATTTTAACAGTTAACCACATCTTATATCCCTCATTTGCTAAGACACTTGATTCCTTTACTTCACAGCTTGATTCTTTTCAATACTACCATTCACCCGCCTCAAAACTTCATCTTTGGCCCGGTTTTTGTGTTCTTGAACCCACTTTCCTTTTCACTTCTCTCTCTTTTTAGTCAGTAAGTCAACCATGTGACTGTTTGGCTCTGCTTGTCGTCTTATATAACTTCTTTGAGTTCTATATATATATAGAAGTCAGCCAGATACCCTTGAGTCATCCCTCCACTTGCCTAAATAGGATCTTCATCTTTTTCGTATAAATACCCAAGATGACAAAGGTAATCTTACAGCTATCTCCCGTGTATTGGATTTGACTGGAAAAATATTAACTTCTAATCTTACCAAAGAACCATTCCGAGTATCAAGGCTAAAGGTAAGATAAGTGTAAGATGAATTATGAAAGCTTCCATTTCTATAATAGTGATTGAATTGACATTTCTCTTACATATAAGAAAATTTATGAGAAAATTTTAGGAAGTCAGGGCCTAAAAAAGATTGTATGTAGACTTCGCCAAGGATTCATAGAGAATGTCATTAATGCCTTAATGAACTTGAACTTTTTAAGGAGGCCAAAAGTGCAGGTATATTGCTGCCAGTATTAGTTGGAAGACATACAGCCTGCTGGCTCTGTTCATTTTAGTAACCCAATTCATAGAAATTGAGAAGAAAATTATAGCGTGCACAATTGTGCAGCGGTTTATGTCATATTACATGTTCCACTAAAAATGTTGACTGTTAATTGTCAGAGTCAAAGAGGTGAACCATTAAACTAAGTTTGTGAATGTGATGAAAAGAGGGAAGAGAGCAGAGTTACATGAAGATGCTTAATACCTGAAGAACAGCATTTAGAAGAGGATACGACTGCCAAGTAAGCTTACACATGCAATATGATACTTTTGTTGTGGGAGGTTGTGGATTTGATCTCCTCATCCGTGGTGGCAAGAGGATTTTCGAATTACATGAGGGCACACTATCTTAGGCTTGTTAGCAACGACTCTAGTTCATGGTGCATAGAGGCTAATAGCACAATTGTAGTTGATGGTGGCTAGTTGTGATCGGTGTATACAGCAGGAGGTTCAATTAAAATTGCCAAGGTTAATTCTCCTCTTTAGGGTTAATTATTGCCCTTTAGGGGAGTTCTTCCCTTCATAAGAGCTTTCTTTCCCTGTTGTGGGGGTTCCCTTCTTTCCTCGGTGCTGTGTTCCTTCCTTTTGTAGTCAGGAAAGATTCCATGAAGAAGACAAGTGATTTAAGGAAATGAACTGCTTTAGAAGTCAAACATAGAGCAAAACATTGAACAGGGTAATAGCTATATATGGAAGCCTCACAAGGCATCTCATGCTTATCTTGGTGACAGAGGAAGACCAATGGGTTAGAATATCAGTTCTCATATGTGAAAATCAACGCATGGATAGAACATGTGTTTACAAAGAAACCTCAATGGTAAAAAAACAATGTAGTATGGTTATAAATTAAGTGATTCTCTACATGTTTTAAGACATTGGATTTTGTGGTCATTTAACAGATGCATGGGTAAAACAATCTGTGGTGTTACCGGTTTGCGATCCCCTCCATTTTGAGCAAGGGGGACTAAATTTCAATGAAAATCATGGGAGAGGTGTATGCTGGTCAACAGCGTAATTTGGGATTGTTCAAAATATTGTGAGTAAAATACTGTGACTGTTCACAAAAAATGTCATTTTGTTAGGGTTTATAAGACTAATAGTAATTCCTTAAAGAAGATGAAAAGAAAGTAGAGCCAGATAGGTTTGGGTGTTTTGAACCTGACAGTTATATTTCGGACAAATTTTCCTTACCGTACCCTCACATCAGTGTCCTATTGAAGAAATAAGCAGTAGGAAGTTTTTAACTACTTGTTGCCTGTTTTGTAGCTATGATTCAGGAGATGCTTGGTGCTTGGTGCAAGTTGTGTTTGCTTACTGTATATTAATGTATCTGGAATCTAGAAATGGACATTGTACTAGACTTCTCTATTTGCATGCTGACTTTAATTATAGCAGGTATAGGATGTTGCACTAAGTTGTATAGGCTCATATATAGAATTTATTGGTCCTTTGTGTGCGTTCCTTTGGAAACGGGTTTATGTTACTTTACCCTTGCCATCTTAAAAAACGAGTCTATTTGAATCAGTTCTCTTGGATTTCATAAATCCGGTAACTCTCCAGCACCCTCATGAATATGGATTTCATAATTTGAAAAGACTTGCTAATGCAAGTTCACAGAAGCGCTTCTTGCTTGCTTTCTTTTTTTTAAACCATTTGTTCGTAGTGGTTACCAGTCAGACATGCTGCTGTTACTCTTGGTCTGCATATGCCTTGTGCTGAGAACTCTGCCTCATACAGGTGTTTGAAGATGAAGATGATGCCACAAAGTATTGTGATCTTCTACAGGGAGGAGGTCAAGGTTGTGAAGGCATTGCAGAACTTGAGGCATCATCGGTAAGACATTGAACACTCGAAATATGCATCTACTGACATGATCTCTATCAGTAATAACCAAACTGTCTACTTGTAGGTCTTTGATATCTGCCGCAGGATGAGGGCTCTTGCTGTTCTGTTTCGCCAAGGAAGGACACCCCCATTGCCTAAAAGCCTTGAACAAAATCTAAGGGCCCGGAAGCGATCGCTGGAAGACCAAATGTGAAACTATAGCGTCACTGGAAACATACTACCCTAATCTTATGCATCATCTTTCCATTGATTCATGGATAACAAAAAACTCTATAGAAAACGAGATGTCAAATCTTTGTACAAAAGACCATTCAATTCAATTAACCTGTGACATAAGGAAAATAGTGTCTTGTCAGGGAGCATTGTTGGTGTGATCTTGAATTACATGGAAGAATCTTTTTGCAATCATATTATGGTCTATACGACATGCTGCATACAAGGAAGACAACAAATGTGTGTTTATCTATTCGGTTGATGGCACTGTGATTGGGCAATCTTACAGCTTCTTAAAATCTTAGGCTTGAAGCTTAATGAATTTGTTCATCTCCATTTAAGATAGCAGTTGTAGCTGTGGGCAGCGGAGTAGGCTGGCCGTGTTTTGCTACCTTTTCTCGTCCAAAGTTGCTGAAATCAGAAAGCAAGCCTGCATCAACTTCCTGCTGCATTTTCTCTACCAATCTTGTCAGAACCTGCAGGTACATTCATGCTAAGAAATTTATCGCCATATATATTCTTATCGTATGTCCTAGAAAGTATACAAGCATTCTAACCATTCAGCAACAGCTTTGAGGACGTCCATTGGGACCAAAGCAAGCACCGGTGAAGAACTAGGCTGATGCTGATTTCCAGGCTCCCTTTGAGATGGCTCCGGTTGCCTCTTCTGATCGAATACAGCACTCCTTGAACATTCAGATCAAAATGTGATGGCATAGAGATACCTTCCAGTCCTTTGAGCTCCCATCTTGTCTGCAGGCATGTTACATAGCTAGTTGCTGCTTATTAACCTCATGAAGTAAAACTAAAGAATGCAATCAAATGGGCAAAGTACAAAGTCCATACAGCTTGGAGTTCCAGGATCCTGGTCACATGAGGGGGGACAGAGGCCGGGAAGTCTTTGCCATGCGATTTGCATACTAAACGCATGTCGACAACAGGATTCACAGATGCGAAGAGGAAACTGATGGGTAGCATATGTATCCTCCACTCTTCCTGCCATGGTAACCAAATACAATTTCTTCAGGCATTTCCCACATGTGGATCAGATCCTTGTATCTTAAGAAACTCACATCATTTAGTCTCTGGCTTCTGCTTTTGTCTTGAAACATAGCTTCAAAAATCCGAGGTCGATCCTTGATGTATTCACTGAAGGATACCTGCATGCATATGCACAAATTCTCGCATCATTGGTAATTTGTATCCAAAATTCCTAAATTGAAACTCAAGAAAGAGAGGTAAAGGATAAGATGCCTGCCCCAGGAGGTTCATAGAGAGGGACATCAGTCGATATCCTGGAGGAGAATGTGACCATGTCAGCTCGGCTCTCCTTGCTGTTGCTGTCACCACCTTCGCTGTTAGAAGAACAGCGAATGGCGATGGTGCTTCTTGATTCTGAAAATGAGTGCACCTTTCGATAATTCTCTGCCATTGCTGTCTGCATCCTCATCATCTGATTTCTCTTCTTCCATTTCCATACTACAATGTGGTAGTTTTGGTGTTTTCCGCAACCTGTCACAGCTCCCAAGCAGTAGCATGCCATGGCGAAACTTGCATCCAAATATGTGAAGCAAACAATGACCACAGAACTGAAAGTCTGCTACCTTACCCATTCCTCTCTCTTTACAACCTGTCATAGTCTTGAGATAAGGGACAAAGAAACTACTGCATTTGGCATGAAGCTATGTGACTCATGTGAAACTCATGGATAAATTGGACAGAAGATTGATTGAGTAATAATGTGAAATGTATAGCACAGTTAATAGTGAAAATTTTCGACCTATAAAGTAAAAAAAATAGTGTGCCGACAGATAATTTTGTTCATCAAGATTGGTGCCTGATGCCTGATGGGACTGTAAATATCAAATTACTCATATGTGCATATTACTTGTATGATTTGTTGATGGTGTCATAAAATCCACAACACAAATATGATTTGGCAATTCAACAGAGAATGGACCCAAATGAAGTGAGCAAGAAGGAATTGAGATCAGATGAGGGGGTAATTAGAGTCAAATTCATTACACACACATACAGGTACAAGGATACATACATGCAGGATAACAATACAAATAAACATGTGAACAACTTTAAAGTAATATGTTCCCGTAGATGAACTTATTAATTATGTATACGAGAGACGGCATATATGGGCATAAGTCCAGAATTGTGTGCATCTGTTCCATGATCAATCTGTTATTGAACAATCTTGCATCTTGATTGTAAGATTGGAGGGCTCACAATGATGAATTACTGCTTCTCTTTGGATTGAGGTTTAACTAATGGATTTGTGGATGAATCTCCATTTAAGATATCAGTTGTAGCCATGGGCAGCGGAGTAGACTGGCTGTGTTTTGCTATCTTTTCTCTCTGAAAGTTACTGAAATCAGAAGCAAGCCTGCATCAACTTCCTGCTTCATTTTCTCCACAACTCTTGTCAGAACCTGCATATACATGCACAATACGAAATTTATCGCCATCTATATTCTCATCGTCTGTCCTAGAAAGCATAGAACTGTTCTAACCGATGCAAAAACAGCTTTGATGACATCCTTTGGGACCAGAGCAAGCGCCGGGGCAGAACTAGGCTGATGTTGATTTCTAGGTCCCATTTGAGACGGCTCCGGCTGCCTCTTCTGACCGAATACAATACTCCTTCAACATTCAGATAAAATTGTGATGGCATAGAGACACCTTCTAGCCCTTTGAGCTCCCATCTTGTCTGCAGTCATGTGAGCTCATGAATAATAATTAAAGAATGTAACCAAACGGCGAAATTACAGAGTACACATACAATTTGCAGTTCCAGGATCCTGGTGACATGAAGGGGAACAGATGACGGGTAGTCCTTGCCGTGTGATTTGCATATCAAATGAATGTCGAAAACAGGAATCACAGACGTGAACAGGACACTGATGGGTTGCATCTGTAGCCTCCACTCTTCCTGCAATTGTAAAAACATTTAATTTCCTCAAGACATTAATTGCCCAAATTGTGTTATCTATCAGATTCTTTTATGAATGAATTTTTTCCCCCCTTCACATTTATAATCTACACGCTTCTACAAGACTAACACCAATGCATCTTGTGAATGACAATATTTTTTTTTTCTGATAATGAAGACCCTCATGTACTAGTCTTGTGTATAAAATGTGTAGATTGTAAGTATTATTTCTCTGAATGAATTAACAGATGTAAGCTCACATCATTTAGTTGTTGACCTTTGTCTGGAAACATTGCTTTGAAAATCCGAGGTCGATCCTTGATGTATTCACTGAAGTATACCTGCATATGCACAACTTAATTACTCTCTACAATGCACAAATTAGTAGCTTGATTTGGACCTCTATGTTAAGATCTCTATCTACATAATCAAATCTCTCACACACACACACACACACACACACACACACACACACACACACACATAAATGATCAGATGCCTACCATGAGGTTCATAAAGAGGGACATCTGTTGATATCTTGGTGGAGAGAGTGAGCATATCATCAGCTCGGAGCTTCTTGCTGTCTCTGTCACTGCCTTCGCTGATAGAAGAACAGCGAATGACGAAGCTACTTCTTGATGATGCTCCTTTAAGTCCTGCTGCGCTCATCCTCGTCATCTGCTCTCTCTTCCCATCTCCATACTACACTGCTGTAGTTCTTGCGTCCGCTGCAACCTGCTGCAACTCCTAAGCAACAGCATGCCATGGCAAACCTTGCATCCAAGTATGAGATTCAATTATGAAATTTCTGAAACATTCACATTTGACGATAAATAGTGACCTTCTTGAAAGTTTGATTTGACATATTTTTAATGTTGCGTGTGTGTTGTTAAGAAGTACATAATTTAGGCGGACGCACATGGGGGCGAGTGGGAGCGGTCGCCCCCACTAAAATTCGGGCATGTGTCGGATTCTTGAAATTGGGTCTTCGAATCGGGCTCTTGAAATTCGCCCACCCGCCTTCATAAAAAAAACCTAGCATCGAACATCCGATCATTTTCTCTCACTCCAGCGTCGATCCTCTCTCTCCCCCTCCTAGCGCAGGCGCAGCCCCGAGGCCGAGCCCTAATCCTCTCTCTCCCCCCTCCCCGCGATCCTTTCTTAGTTTCTCTTGCTCCCAGCGCAGGTGCAACCCCTAGGGCCAAGGCCACCCCGATCATCTCCCCCCCTATCGCCTTCCTCGTCTCTAAGGGCATCCAGAAGGCTGCAAGTCCAAATTTTCTATTAATATTTTTTCTTATTGATTTTAGACAAAATTGCATCAATTTCATTTTGGCAATTTAATGATTTGTTGTGCCCAATTGTTTTCACATAGATATGGAAACAGAAGTTGGAGCAGATGAGGGCTACAACTGAGGACCGTCTTTCCAAAAGGGTCACACATGTGTTTACTGCGGATTCTAAATTTCTAATGCACTTCTCTAGCAACTGCATCGTGAGAAGTTGATGCATTTAAAAAAAGAAGTGAGTTTTACCTTCTAACTTTCCTTTTCTTTTGATGTTAGTAGTAGTCTCATTACAATAGTACATTTCTTTACAATTAGTAGTGATTTTAACTGGAAATGCAAGAAGCATTTCTATGCAGGTCTTTAGAATGTTTTATGTAAGATGTCTTGATAAAAGTGATTAAAGTTCTTTCCTTCTTTTTCCCCTCATATTCCTCGTGTTTAGCTGTTGTCTTATTGGTTAATGTGTATTGGGTATTATATGTTATTGCTTAGTGTGTATTTCATGTTAATGACAAT
Organism: Agave tequilana; assembly: GCA_038442645.1. Lineage (NCBI taxonomy): Eukaryota > Viridiplantae > Streptophyta > Magnoliopsida > Asparagales > Asparagaceae > Agave > Agave tequilana. Next base: position 23,227 of record JAVJIF010010365.1, on the reverse strand, counting down.
TAATTTATTTAAAACAGTTCTAGAAAGATACTTTAAAAAGAAAAGAATTGGTGAGCCGTCTTCCAATGTGGGTCCTAACATCAAACACACACATGCTTGAGAAGAGGTCAATTAGATGCTCTTATTAGTGATCCTTTGCTAAGAAAAAGTATATATGAATATGATCCTAAGGATAGGGAGAGAGTGATAGTGGGCTAAAAAATGGTTCAGTTGAAGAAGGATAAAACCTATAATTTGGTATATTTGCTCGTAAAGGTGGCATTACTCTTACCCGTTGCAACTGCAATTGTTAAAAGAGCGTTCTCTGTAATGAAGTTTATCAAGAATTCACTGCGTAATACAATGGGTGATGAGTTGAAGAAGGATTGCTTGGACATAAATTGAAAAGGACATATTTGACAGCATTGACAATGAACCAATCATTCAACGGTTTCAAAATATGGCCCCTTGAAGAAGAGCATTATAATTTAGAGTAGTCGCCCCTCTATTTTTTTGGTAATATTGAAACTTGAGATGTATTGTTCAGTTTTTATAAATTTTCAATTTTGGTTTATAATGTCTCCGCCCCCACTGAGTGAAAATCCTGCGTACGCCACTTTAGAAGATGCATGTTTTACACATGTAGTTAAAATATTATCAGCAAAATTTCTTCTTGAAGTATATACTGTATGAACGTTTTGTTGCTGCATCATTATTTTCATTTGTAAATTAATTGTGTGCCTGGAGTTTAAGCAAGTCATATGTACATCAAATTCAGCTATGAAGTTTTCGTTCAACCTGAGTACACGGGAGTTTTCGTTCAACCTGAATACAAGGTCTATAACTCTAACTTTTCAAAAAAAAATCATAATCTGATCGCACAATATAAAATTCACATTCTAAAATATGTACTTATAAAAAAATGCGTGTTCTGAAGTTAGTTTGACTATGTTTTAAATGGTTACATTTGTTGTATTTGTTGTATTATTGAAAATCGTTAAATTTACAACCATTTGAAATATGATCAAACATACTTCAAAACACGGATTTTTATAAATATATATCTTAGGATGTGGATATCATATTGTGTTGTCGGATTATAATTTTTTTTGAAAGTCAAAGTTTTAAGACGCCATCTAAAATTTTTTATAGATGGCAGCTGAGGTGCATATTCTTCGTATATATGGCAGCTTAATTTTTCAACTTTTCAAAAAAAAATCATGATCCAACCGCACAATATAATATTCACATTCTAAGATGTATATTATAAAAAATCACATGTTTTGAAGTTAATTTGATCATATTTCAAATTACTGCGATTTTTTTCAACAATGCATGATCAAATGCAACCATTTGATCACAGTGTTTAAAAAAACTGAAAAGTGGGAGCCATTTGAAACGTGATCAGACTAACTCCAAAATACGTGTTTTTTTTTTTAAATATACATCTTAGGACGCATCTTAGGACGTGAATTTCGGTCGAATCATGAAATTACTTTTAAAAGTTGGAGTTTTAAATCGCCTTCTAAGAGAGTTCTCTTAGATGGCTCTTAGATGACAGTTGAGATATATATTCCTAATATGTGTGTGTCGGTATTTATATGTATACGTATATATCTATATATATATATATTATATGTATGTATGTATGTATGTATGTATGTATATGTGTATGTATGTGTGCGTGTAGACTTGGCTACTTTCGAAAGGATTTGAGTGTGAAGCATTCCCACTCAAATTCAATATTGTGACATTCCAATACAAGATCCACTCCATTGAAGCCGATTTACATTATTTAAAGTAAATAAAAATAAAAAAGCAAGTATTTTTGTATTTTTCTTTTCATGCATCAAGTATGCACAAAATGAACGATCGAAAATAGCATATTACTTAGATCTATGATTTTAGGCATACAAATTCTCGATTTGACCATTTGTTCATGACCTAAACAATTAAAAATCCTCACACACTAATTTTTTTTATAGTTCAAATATTCTACACCATTAAACTAACCAACTCACTATTCGACCTTTCATTTTGTGCCTACTTAATGAATATACAAAAAATATTTAAAACACTTGAATTATTATTTTTAAGTACTTTTAACAATGTAGGTCAACTTTAACAGAGTAAATCTTGTATTTAAATGTCGTAATATTGAATTTGAGTAGGAATGATTCATGTTCAAATACTTCTGAAAGTAGCAAGTATATCTTATAGATCAACAGGGGTTGAAGATGTTGTCTCATTCTGATGTAACATTAACTGATTTCTATGCATTGATTAGTTTTGAGATTATCTCATACTCCATACAAACTACTTCATTTGAGAGTATTTGTCACGCTCTGCTCCTTAAAATACAATATAGAGGGTACACGACGAGAGTCGGTGATACATGTATGCGAGGAGAATACCCCACGTGTATGCACTAAGCCTCAGTAAAAAGTATTATCACAATAATTTCATGATTATCCAGCTTTATTAACCAAGTACAAGAATATTATAAAGTCTCAGTTTATTATATCAAAATGAAATAACAGATAGAAAATAATAAATCTCACAAGCTGAAGAATAAGACAGTCCACTTCTAGAGCTCCGCAATATATTCACCGCACTCCTGCTTCTAGAAAATTTCTGAACCTAAAACTGATAATGCAAACTCAGGGTCGTCAATAAGTAACCTAGTGAGTGATAAAATAAAGGAAACATTGTACAATACATTTATAGTGACAATTGATATATTACAATTATTTTTTCAGTACTAAAACATACAAGACAAGACAATAAAGCAATGAAAACAGCTTGCAAGAATTAATGTGGCGATCAGTATATCACCAATATAATAACGTACAGTATCGAGAATTATCATTTCATGGTAATTAAAGTAACAGAGACATGATACAAGTATATTATCACGTTACGTTTTAGAATTATATAACAATAATAATCAATATCGTTTGATATTTTAATCAGTCCCTTCCAGCGTCCATACTAATGTCAATTCATACTGGAGCCCGTATTCTAGCAGAACTCATCCGGATATAACATATGGGTACCATTATCTGAACGAGAAAGTGATTAAATAACACAAGCTCCTCATATCATCATTGTCGCGTTATTAAATGTGATGTTATTTGAAATTGAGGTGGAAAGTTTGTTCATGCTTTGGAAAACAATAACCCCAAACACATCCACGAGTAGGGAACAATAACAATACTGAAGTACCAACAATAAGCCCCAAATACGGATGTTGTCTCCATTTGATTTCCCCACCGGTGTCAACTGTTTAGTATTTATGCTATATGGATATTGAATACGATCAATAACAGTGTTAATCACACGCATACCAAATAATAATGTTTTCCTTACAAGTCCGGTAACACGATAAGTTTTCCAATATCACAGTCATCTATCCCAGTAATTTCAGAAAGATTATCACGAACCATATTTCACTATAATTAGACATAATCAATCCATTTCAAACTCTTCACAATCGTATCCAAATTTACCAGATTAACATATGCAAGAATGAATCAATAGTCCAATAATCAAACAAACATGTAATTAAAACGTTAAGTTTATACATTTTATAAACAATCACCATTAAAATATTTTTTATGGAAAAGGTTTAAAGAAGCACTCACAACAAGTGTAATGGACACGTGGCTCTCTTCTTCACGAACGCAACGCTCAAGAATCACCCAAAATCGGACCCTGAATGGTCAAGATATCGCCCGAGTGCTAAAATAAGTAAAAATAAGTTAGATTTATAATTTTATAACGTTATAAATATTTTAATGACAGAGGGTATATACAAAATTTACCTTTCTCCGCATGAGGGTTCAGTTCACTATTGGGTTCAGATCTGATAACCCAAACCCAATAGTTAAGTGGGGGACTGCAACATGAGAGAGAGAGAGAGAGAAGCAGTAGGGGAAAGAGACAACGGCGGTGCGGCTCGGCAGCGCGGCAAGGGCCCGGCCCGACGATGGCGAGGCTGGCTGGTCGACGACGCGCAGGAAGAGAAAGAAACGAGGGAGAAAGAGAGGGAGGGAGAGGAAGAGAAGAGAGAGAAAAGAAGAAGGAGGGGAAGAAGGGGAGGAGGGTGATGGTGGTGGTCCAGGCGACGGCGATCGGGCTCGGGTACGACTGCTCAGGGAGGAGAAGGAGAGGAGAAGACTGAGCAGAAAGAAGAAGAGAAAGAAGAGGGAGAGAAGTGGGAGAGAAAGCAAGGGGGAGAAGGAGAGGGGTTTACTGGCTGGGCAGCCTGGGCTGGTGGCGCAGGGCCTCCCAAGGGCAGGTCGTGGTCGTCGACGGCGTATCCCCTGGGAATGAGAGAGGGAGAGAGAGTGGGTGACGGGGGAGAGAGTGAGAGTGAGAGACAGTGAGAGCGAGAGAGTGTGTGAAAGAGGGAGGGAGAGAGAGATTATAGAGAGAGTAGTGGCGAAGATGGGAGAAGAGTTTTGAGATTATCTCATACATCATACAAACTACTTCAGTTGATAGTATTGGATATATATTAATATTGTTTGATTATTCTAAATTGCTTTAATCACTGGGGAGTCGTTTAAAAGCAATAATAATCTACTGGCATAATTTTAAATATGAATTTACTTGACATGATTTACTTTTTGCTGAATGTGTTGAACTTAACCTAATATTACTACCTTAGTTGTCATTGGTTGGTGATGTATTCAAAACTTCTTGGCTCATATTTTGCCCTCAAGTAAAGATCTAGCAAGCAAAACCTGCCACTGCAGTTGTATTATTTCTGGGCAATATTACTTGTACAATTTGCCAATCAAATACCACCTTAACGAATACAAGAGATTCCACAATTAAATTTTGTTTATTTAACATGGAAATATTTCTGGCAAAATAAAGTAACAGATTAGCTTCCTCTGGAACAATATCTCTTGAAGCTGTGAGCTTTCTAATACAAGAGATTGCAAGTAAAAGTAGAGATTAAACATATAACACTACTATTAATCAGGAAAAAAAAAAGACATCACATCAGTGTTTAAGGTGATTCGATCAGTGTGACATACGTCCACGGGAGAAAACAACAAGAGAAACTCACAAATCAAAAAAGGAGATTACAAAGAAATTACAACTCTAATCTCACTAATCCAAACTCACAAAATCTAATTTATAAATAGGAACAAAATGAAGTTGGCAACACTCTTCTTCTACACTTGCCCTGGCAATTTCATCAACCTTTGCATTCATTTATATAAGAGCCAAAATCCATTAACATCAACACCAACACTCATCCCCATCAGCCCTTCTGCAAATCTCTTTCAATAGAGTGGCTGAATTATCTTCATACGGTGGCTAACTTAATTCTTATGTGGCTAAATAGTAGGTGTAATTAGGTAGGTGGTTTAATTAAGCCTACACAAGCTCACTTGTATGAATGCTTGTGTATTCAAATCAACAAAAAATAGTGTTTGCATGTTAAGACATCAACAAATTTGCATGTTTTCTTGAATAAATAATAAATTTCTCTACCTTAATTGAAAATGTGTCAAGCGTCCTTTTGGATCCTCACTGTCTTCTCTAGCTTCGACGGACTCAACCATCGCCACTTTGAACACTAAGCAATTCGAGAAAATGCTCAAATTTGTGCGAATGTACGAGCTTTGTCATCATATTTGTTAGATTATCTGCAATACTAATTTTCTTAAGTTTGATGACTTTAATTTCTCGAATGACATGATACCTGACATCAATTTGTTTGGTTCTCTCATGATATAGCTGGTTCTTCGTCAGATGTATAACACTTTGGCTGTCACAAAATATTGTAGTTACACTTTAGTGTAAGCTGAGATCTTCAATCAAATCTCCTAATCAAATAATTTCTTTCACTGTCCCTGTAACTGTCATATACTTTGCCTCTGTAGTAGACAAATCAACTATTGACTGTAAAATCGCCTTTCAACTAATGGCACAATCTAAAAGAGTGAAATTTTTAACTGTTAGAGATCTCCTTCTATCCAGATCGCCCGCAAAATCTGAATCCGAATATCCAATGATTTTGCAATCAGAATTAGTTTTCATATCAAAACACAAATCAATATTAATAGATCCTTTTAAATATCTAAGAATCTATTTCACAGTCTGCCAATGGTCTTTTTTAGTTCTGTCCAATTATTGACTCGCGACACTGACTGCATGTGAAATATCTAGTCGAGAGCACACCATAGCATACATAATGCTTCCAACTGTACTGGTATAGAGAACACAAGACATGTACCTTTTCTCTTCATTAGTTTGAGAAAACAAATCTTGTAACGCCTTGCCCCGTAGGGTACAAAAACGCTACTGTAATGTATATACGCAGAGTACAATACTTGCACATACACGCTAAGCATCAACATAGCACATGAGTTAGAGTAAAGAAGCACGTGATAATATACATTCCAATATTACAGTACAAGTACTTAGTTATTATACAAAGCATTACATCATAGTGCATAGGTTTGTACATAATTCTGGAGACATAAAATATGAATTTACAAGTGAAACAAAAAGAAATGAAAAGATGCCCACGAGCTGTAACAAGAAATTCTCGTAAGCTGAAAGGGATCTGCACGGTAGGGGAGAAACTAATGGAGAGTCGTCTGCTCTTCCAAATAAGCCTGGTAAGCTACAGAGGGATCTTTCTTGCTCCGAGCTCCGGGATTTGGACATGCAGGTCCAGCGGTTGTCAGAAAAGCAACCCAACGAATACGTAAAATGAGACCAAGTGGCGTGCACAAACAACATACGTGTATCAGGAGTCACAGTGGGTTGTGTACTCAAGTCAAACACGCAGGCAGTGAACAATAAATATAAATAGAATCATGTCTAGATCATATTTATCTAGTGTGTAATGAACCAAATTAAATGTGTTATATGTAGATGCAAGTAAAACTAGTTGTATAAACTCAAATGTCTGATCCATGTGATTATGAGTTTGCCTAATTCATAGGATTAGTACGTCGATGGGATAATCCAAATAAGAAAACCCTCATATATATACCATATACCCCATTTCACCACCAAATAAGCGTATACAATCTAAATTGTGTATATACAGGTATGTCAGTGATATCATCATGTTGAAGTATGGAGTCAGTAGAATCAGTATAGTAGTCATGTTAGTAATATTTTTATGATTATTATTTTTAAGACTCGTCTGACCCGTATGTCTAGTTATGTGTCCTAGCGTTCTAATACACATACATCCACGTAGAAGTAAGGCGAGGTTGGTTATTGGAATTGATGGGGAATTCAAATGGTTTATAGTGAGCTCTGTGCATATCAGGGACAACGATCTCAGGAGCATCTGATACTGAAATCTAGAACTGACCGCTAAGCCGTAAGGGTCTTTTTTCTATGCCCTGGAACATAAATGGAATTAGGACAGGGTAACCAGTACACCCTACCGGAAAACCTGGTGGCCCTTAGATAAATCCAAAGTTTCAGTTGCGCAAAATTTTGCCGCTGTAAACACGTTCACGTATTGAAGCCATCAATTTCCCCCACCAGATGTAAGTTGTCTTTTTATTATAGATATTCCGGATTATTTCTAATTTATCTTCACCATAATTGTTTTACGGGGAATAACAGGATTATAATAGGAGTATGTATATCCTTGTTCAGGATTCAGGAAACATGAATTCAGTAATTCAGGAGTATAATAATACAGGTATACCAGAGTTCTGGTAATCATGTCAAGTCCCCATAAAAGCAATATTCATGAATTCAGTAATTTAACCAGTTAAGTGTTACGGTATCAGTCTAGTGTCAGAGAATTTGTACTGGGTCAGGTATTATGGCACCGAGTTAGGTGTTAGAATATCAGTTATATGATATATTCCAATCAAGTAAATAGTGTATCAATATTCGATATCAGGTGTTAGAGTTATACAAATCAAGTAACTTAATTTAGCAATAAATCATATCAAATATTTCAAACTCTTCACAACCCTTAAATAATATAAAACAATAACGCAACCAAGTACACAAACAAGCAGAATTAAACAGTGCTGGAGTAAAGTCAGCGAGCAACGTTAATCGCTAAACTGCACGACGAAACTACGGGAACGACTCGAGCGTTGAAACACTACTTTGTCGACCGACGAAGTTCCGTTTAGGCGAGTCTTGCGATTAAGCGTTAAGCGCTAAGTGATTAATCTCTAAAACTGTATATTTCATACCACATCTTCACATTTATTTAATATTAAATTTTGTTAATAATACCTCTCTTATATGTTTCTAGATGAAGAAGAGGACCCAAAATTACCATTTAATTGGTGATTAAAAGCCTATATAGATAGCTATTGACTTAGGAGGGTGATTTCGTCAAAACAAGGGGCCCAAAAGCAGAAACCAGGATATGCAGCCGACAGGGGGACAAGCGGGCAGCGCGCCGCCCTGGTACACCCGTGTTTCCACGGCTCTGGTGTGGTGTCGCGTGCCAAGATTTGACGCGCGACTCCATACCTGTACCCTGGTGCCCAGTTTTGCCTATAAATACCCTAGGATTTCCAGAACATGAGGAGAGGAGAAGTTTTAAGGAGTTTTAGTGTAGAGTTAGGGAATTTTTTTTCATGTTATAGTTTGGGGTAGTATAGGTTAGTTGTTCCTCTTCTTCCCCCTTTGTATTTTCCATTTCTTCTAAATCTGGTAATAGGAGAGAGAGTGGACATGGTTGGAAAGCAAGAGTGCTTGTAATAGAATGTGACAATCTATGAAAGGTTCTCTCTTTACCTCTCTTTATTTTCTTCCCTCTAACTTCTTTTACATGCTTGGCTAATTTTCTCTCATGGCAACTAACTACTAACTACTAACTTACTAACTTCTTACTTGATAATCTACATGAATCTAATAGCCTCTACTTGGCTTTACTCTTGCAAGAGCCATTGATGGCTCATAATGATGGATTCTAACATCTTAACTCTCTAACAAGCTAACATTACTTTATTTCATGCTTACTCTTGTTTAGTTTTCATGCTTTAAGTATAACTTGCACTTATTTTGTTGAGTTTGGATGTGAAAGTTATCGTATGAGTCATGCTTTGAAACGCTCTTGAACCAAGAACTAGTGATGGCTAAGGATACATGTGAGGCAACTATCACTAATATGTTAGTATGTTAGTGGAGCTATCACTAATATGTTAGTATGTTAGTGGAGCCATTAGTAGTTAGTAGGCATGAGTTTTCTTTTTTTATTTTATTTTAGATATATTTCAAAAACCACAAATATTTTATCTTCTATGTTTCTCACTTCTTAATATTTCACCGTACTCTTCTTTTTCAATTCTTTGTTTTCTTTTCTTTTCATTCTCTCAAACATTGAAGAACTCTTAACATACATGTGAACATACCGTGTAAGCTTCTATCGCCTCCTGTCCTTATGAATTTGACTTGTTTTAGCCTCTATGTGATAACGGAAGTATCGAGGAAGCCAAAGTAGACACTTTTAACTCTTGATTTCAAAACATACACTTTTCGTGCGCGGTTTTCCGCCCGATCACTAAGCTTGTCTACCATGCGGAGCATGGAAAACCCAGATTTAAGCGCATTCTCAGCAGTTACCATGAAACCCAGAGGGTAGCACAGTGCCTTTTGGGTTGATCGGGAAATAGACTTTAACCAGAAGGCTAGTGGGAGAGCCAGAAGGCTGAGTAGGAACCTGCATAAAGTGTGAATACCACACAAGAACACACATATAAATAATAATAATAACAACCACAGCACGATCCACCAAGACTTAGTGGGTTAACCACTTCGCCAAGCTACCACGAAACTCAAAGAGTATAGGCGGGTAAACCTATTGGGTAGCCTGCAGAGCGGTCTTTCATGACGCCTACCCCGAAGGATAGTTCATTGGAGGGCTTTAGCCCATAGTATCTGCAACCTGGCTACCCGTCAAGTTACCACGAAACCAAAAAGGGTACAGAGCACAGTGCCCATTGGGTAGCTCGCAGAGTGATTTCTCGGTTGTCTGTTCGCCCGAAAGCTTTAGTCAGAATTCCTACAGCCTGCATCAACTTACGCCGAGCTCTCTCTAACAGTGTCATGTTCATCCTTTCTTCAACCATATTTGTTGTAGTGTGCATCAAACTATACAATGTCGCACAACTCTTTCATTTTTGCAGAATTGATCAAATCTATAGAACAGAACTCCATTCTGTTGTCGGTCCTGAGGCGCTTCACCTTCTTTCCTATTTGCTTTTCGATTATAGCCTTCCATTGCTTAGAGTAATACACACATCACTTTTATGCTTGAGATGATATATTCAAACTTTTCTGAAATAATCATCAATTAAAGTCAGAAGATAACTAGCTTCACCTATTGATGAAACTTGAGAGGGACCCAAATATAAAGATGTCTTAGTCCTGTAAGCACCTGTACCAAAAGAATCTCTATGTTGTTTGTCAAAAACACAATGTTCACAAAAGTCAAGCTTTCACATTTTCTGGTCACAAAACAAATTTTGCTTATTTAACACATATAGTCCTCTTTCACTCATATGCCCTAACCGTTTATGCCGCAAATGAGTGGTATTTAAGCCTGGATCTTCTGACAATGAGACAACAATAGTACATATCATCATGCTACCTTGAAGGATATAAAGGGTATTCACTTTTTTTCCTTTCACCATAACAAGAAAGTCTTTGATAACTCTCAAAACTCGACCTTCAGCTGAAAATTTAATGTCGTTGGAGTCAAGGGTTCCCAATGAAATCAATTTTTTTTCAAATCCGCCATATGTCGAACATTACCCAATATTCTAACAATACCATTGTGCATCCTAACCTTGATCGAATCAATACCAATTGTCTTGCAGACCATGTTATTTTTCATTAAGACGTTCACACTATCAATTGGATGATAAGTCACAAATAAGTCCCTGTAGGGACATATGTGATAAGAACAACTTAAATAAAGAACTCACTCATCTCGTGAACGAACGTCAAGGACGGTAACTAAAATAACCTCATGTGATGTGAAGGCCTTTTTTACAACAATAACAATTGAAGATTTCTCATTGAGATTTTCTCTTAACATCTTCTTTTTCTTTGAGCTTAAAACAATTTTTTTTTATAGTGTTCAAACTTATGACAATAGTGACACTCAACATTTTTTTTTAACTTAGATTTAGATCTAGATTTTTCTCGACCCTTCTCGTACGATCACAAGTGAATAAGCATTCAGCATGATCCTCACTTCCTACAACTGATACTTTCTGTCTTAACTCTTTAGAGTGTAATGCTGGCTTAATATCTCCTGAAGAAAGCGTATCTCTACCTTAGAGCATACTATTAACAAAGTTTTGCGAAGGAAGAAGGTAACGAGCATAACAAGATGAGAGCTTGATCTTCTTCATCTACTTTATTATCAACATTTTTCAAATCCATGAGAATTTTGAGCTCATCTAAGTGGTCTTTAATTGGCGTACTTTCCTTCATGAGAAGGATGAAGAGGCGCTGCTTCAAGTAGAGGTTGTCGGTCAGAGACTTAGTCATATACAAGCTTTCTAATTTGAGCCATAAACCGGCGGCGGTATCTTTGTCGGCTACCTCCTGCAAAACTTTGTCGATTAGACAAAGTTGCACCTTCATCTCAAGTTCTTCCTTCTCATTTTTGAATATGGATTCCGGCAACTTGTCCTTATCGAATAAGACTTTCAATAAGCCTTGTTACACCAAGAGAGAACGCATTTTGACTCTTTACAAACTGAAGTATTTCTCTCATCGAATTTCTCTAGTTTGTACTTTATCGAAGCATCTTGAAACGCACAAGAAAATAACACTAGCTCGGACACATGTCTGTTGAAGCAGTAAGCTTCTAATACAAGAAATGACAAGTGCAAAGAGAGATTAAACAGAGAGCAATAATAAGCTAATAGGGACAAAGAAGACAACACATCAGTATTTAATGTGATTCGATTAATGTGACCTACATTCATGGGAGACAACAAGAGAAATCCATTGATCAAAAGGAAGAATACAATGAGATTACAATTCTAATCTCACTCACCCAATCCCACAAAACCCAATTTACAAATAAGAACAAAATAAAAGAGAGAAGAAATGAGAAGAAATGAGAGTGCGTGTACAAGTCAGCTATACTCTTCTTCTACGCTCGCCCTTGCAATTTCATCACCTGTTACTTTCCTAGATTAGGAGCCAAAACCCATCAACATCTAACACCACCTATCCCCATCAGCTTTCCTACAAGTCTCTTTCACTAGGGCTGTTGAATCGTCTTAATAGGGTGACTTAATGCTTAGGGTGACGAAGTAGTAGACGTAATTACGGGGTCGTTTGTTTCTCGTAAAAGTTCGTAATTCGTAAATGACTTGCAACCCAGTTACAATTACGGCGTTTGTTTGGACCGTAATTCGTAAAAAACTTACACAACCTAATTGCCACTCACTTGCAACCCAATTACCACTCACTTACAGCCCAGTTACAGTTAATTTTGTGGTCATGCAAATTTGTATTATTTTTTTGTTAATATTAATTTTTTTTAATATTTAGCGTTTTTAATATTTATTTGCAATATTAAAATTTTTTAATCACCAAATAGTTAATTTTGTGATCAACTTTTTCACTTACGACTTACACATTACGACACCAAACAGCGTAAAGTACAATACACTTTTCAGTTACAACTTTATATTACCAACCAAACACCATAAAATTTACATGCATGTAACTCATTTACAACTGTAAAAGACTTTATCAATTATAACTTACGAATTACGGCCAATTACAACAACCAAAAAGACCCTACGTCAGGTGGCTTGGTTAAGAGTACACAAGCATGCTTGCATGCTTGTGTATTCAAGTCAACAAAAAGGAGCTTAATTTGTTTGCATTCAAAGACATTATCAACAACCCCCACTCTTTGTATGCCAATAAATGTATGCATATTAAACATGAACAATTTGTTCAAATAATTTACACAAATCAGATGAAAGTTTCCTTTTACTATTGAAATAAATTGTGCCCCTACAGAGAATGAACAACCAGTTTTTTTGCTACCAGCCGGATGCCTGCATTTTGTTGAAAATCATATACATCAAGGGAGAAATACGCATCTATTATTGTTCCTGGAACAAATAGCTGCTCGAGCACAGCAGTATCCAATTTGCTGAAAACAAGCTTTTGGTTGTCTCCAGATGGCTCGCTCTTGTATATTTCAGTCGAGTATATAGCAGCATCGCCATTTGCTATAGTGGGAATGCTGCAAAATAAGCCACCAGCAGAAATCTCAGCAGCTTCAATTAGGGCTAATAACAACTACATATGGAACTGTTACATGGTCATGAGACTGGGTAGACACAGTGTAAAACATAATTTTTTAGCAGAAATTTTATTAAAAGAAATGAAAAGAATGACGATGCAAAAGAAGCACAGAAAAGAACATGCATTTTCACTAATATTCCCCTAAATTAGCTACTATAAGACTAGAACTAGTGGCTTTGCATGCTCCTATGAATCAATATTCTAATAAAGCATGGTTCATGAATGGCATGCTCAAATAATACACCTAGGTGTCAGACTTCTATTTATATTCAATTTTCTAAGTCAACTTGGCCATAATAAAAAAAGGCCAACTCACTACCTACGAATAAGCCACTCTATAATTCCAATGAGCAGGAAATAATCAGAGTGGTATACAGGAGAAGGACAACTTACTGCAGGCGAATGCTAGAGGAATTTGAGTATCCATTCTTCCTTATAACAGGCCTCCACTCAGAGCTGCTACCAGAATCCAGAGATGTTTTTTGCGCAACGCAGTCACATAAATCTAAAACCTGGCATAGGTTTGCTGGGACATTGACCAAAATACTCAATTTTGGCCGTCCAGCATGGTCAAAGAACTTACTACTAATCCCAAATTGGACTCTTATTCCTAAACAGCAAATTTGTAGGGGAACATCTCTATGAAGTAGAACTATCCTTTTCCCATAGTAATGAGAAGGAACTTGGGATGCATTGATGTGGTCCATTGAAACTTCATCAGGCTCTAGGAATCCAGCACAACCACTGGAGCCCTCAGAAGCCACAATGGGAGCACAAGTCTCAGGTGATTGTGCTGCAGGGCTTCCTTCGTCAATGGTAACTCTTCGTGAAGAATCTATGATCATTTGCTCAATATGGGCCACCAAGTCAGAAGGACCGTGATCTGGTAGTGGAGTACTAGGTTCAGCCTGGGCCTGGAACCCCTCTGTGGCCTTGCGGTCCTTTTTTTGATTGCTTGACAGATCAGACACAGAGTTCAATCTTGGCCTAGCCCCGTCGGAAGAGGCAATTTCATTATCTTGGATTCTCATAACGGTATCTTCAGAGACTAAACTGTTTGCAGAAAACACATGTGGAAGACTTGATTCCTGCACAAATTACAAAACAGTGGTCATAGCCACAAGATAAATGCACAATGCTATACAATACTTTGCAGGGACTTACTGAAGAAAAACTGAAGCAACCAGGACAAGATGCATGAACGCTAATAATAGGTATCAATATGAAAAATATGGAAACCATCTAAGCTTGTAAAAGATTTTCAACCACCTTATGACCATAAACTATTAACAGGGTAGATCTTATGACAATGAAATTGACTAAGCATTACCAAGCAAAATCCACAGTAACACCATAGATAGCATCTATTCCATCAAATAACAGAAGATAAGATTGTTAATCTCATAGGGAAGAGTCACTAGATGCATGTTTGAATAGGAAACTTGTGTTTATACTAGAATTTGGGGGTATAGGTAATGCATGTTTAAGACCTTATGGTTGCAAGTCCTTTTGTTTGATTAATACATTTATAAAATTATAGACCTGTTCGTCATCTTTTAAAGCTACACACACAGATACGCGCGTGCGCGCATGCTGTCAAAAAGAATAGGGTATTTATTCAGTAACTAACAGAAAATCTATATTAAGCAGAAAAGGCTCAAGCTTGTCATTAAAGTGACTGCGAGAAAGATGAGGCAGTTATTTTCATGAAAAATCCCTCCATATCTTTCTCGAAATAAAGAGGTTTAAAATGAACAGGGGGGCAGGCTCAAGGTGGCTTATACCAATTAACATGGAAAATAATAGATTTAAAAAATGACAATAATAAAAAGAAGACAATAAACCATGAAAAAAAAGCCGACACATCCAAGAAAATTACAGACCGCAAGGTATGCAATGGAGCACATGCACTTTAACCAATTATACAAATGAAATTATTATCCAAAAGTACCAATTTGATATACTGGGGACAAACCTTAATGTTTTTTAACTAGAAATGAACTAATATCTAAATATAGTTAACCTAATATAACAATTACACTGGGGACTTCCAATAGGATCATTCATCCTCCTGCTTCAACAATCACATAAATACGGCAGTGCACACCTCAGATTGTAGAGCCAGGCCCCATTGATCTTATTCTATAAGTCATATGACACATACAGAGAAGATAATCATGCTTGGGGTCATGCGTGCAGCTTATCAAAATATACTACTGGTATTTATTGTCACTCCTTGTGAAGCTTCTGATGGATAAACTTTCCAGGATGTTTGAGTTCTCATTTTTTTTTTATATTATAAACGTTTATCAAGCAAGTCACTATTCTAAATTTCACTTGAGCAGTCATTATGATATTTCTTTCAACCGAGATTACTAGGCTAACAGAAAGAACAGGTGAAAGTAAAAAGAATATAGTAAGAATATGTAGGCACCAGATTTGTTGTAAACAATGATTTTTCTTAAAGTAAATTTGCGGCTACAGAAGTAGAATGCACAAATAGACATACCAAGAACAGCACAGTAGCGCAGTATTTGAGAACTTCCAAATTCATTCGAACATCATCCAAGCTCCTGTCAAATAATCACACTTTTTAAGTCAAATTACTAAAATTTCTGCACTGAACACAAATAAATGAGATAGAGATAGGATTACCACACCTGTGTTTTTGTTGCCCAAGGCCAAAATAAGTCGCCAAAGTAGCCATCTAAAGGGGGGAAAAAGCCCTTCTGTTAAAAGCTTCAAAATTTCTGTTCAAAAAATGGAACAAACTCTAAAAAAAAAAGAAGGAAAAAAGGAAAAAAGAAACTCACCTTCATGTTCCCTGCTCTCCTCCCAAACCTCTGCGTAAGCAACGGCAACGTATCAATCATCCCTTTAGCCTCAGGCGCAGGCCGCCCAATCTCCGCAAACGCCTCTCTAATCCTTGCGCAGTCAAACCTTACAATATTGTGCCCAGCCCACACTCTTCCTGCACGCCCACAACCCGTTCGATAAAATTCCTCAACAAAAATCAACACACAATCAAAATCAACTAACCGTGAGAATGTTAAAGACTTGATCGGCAACGTCTCGAAACGACGGCGCGGCCGCCACCGTCTCCTTTGTGATCCCGTTGCAGCGAACGGAAATGGCTGAGATGGAGTTGGGATCGGCCGGCGAGATGAGAGTGGAGAAGCTGCCGACCTCGACGAGGCGGCGAGGGCAGACGAGGATGGCGCCGAACTCCAGCAGGGAGTAGCCCGCGCCGGGACGGGCCGGGACCGTGGTCTCCACGTCGAAGAAGGCGATCTCTGATGGGCCTGGGCCTGCGGCGGCTGTTGGTGCTTGTTGTTGTTGATCCATTGATTGTTGAATTGGGCTGTCGTCGGAGGATGTTGGCGGCATGAGGACGTATTTGTAGGGTACTGTGGAGGAGCTGCTGCTGCTGCTTTGCTTACGGACGAAGGAAGGCGGTCACGTTGGTGAGCTTTTGATGAGAGAGGTTGGAAAGCGTAAAGACGGAGGAGGGGATATCGTGAAATGGCCATGTGGGGATTTGGAATTGCGTGGGCTGTGAAAATTGGGCTGGATTGACGAGAGGGTTATGCTGGTGAGCCCTTGTGGGCTAGGGTTGGGTGAGTCTGTTTTTTATGTTATTTTAATTTGTTTTGTAGTTGTTTATATCAGTGTACCGTCAATATCGGTGAAAAACTGGCCGATCGGACAGGAGGACAAGGAGGAGAAAGCAAAAAATCCTAGGAGGAGAAACAAAAAGGAGGAAGAAATTGAGAAAGCTGAGAAAAGAAGAAGAAGGAGAAAAAGGACGGACAAAGTTTCAATATGATTATAATATTATTAAAAATATATAAAACAAGTGTTTTTTTTTTCTTTTCTACCTTGTCGATGAGAATTTGTTTAGGAAAAAACTGGAGGTTATGGGTCATGAAAGTAATTTTTTTTTTTTTTAAATATAAGTGATATTTGAACTTCAGATCTCTTGCTCATCACAAAGAGGTTCATTTGCTTGTTACGAAGCATCAAAAATCAATAATTTCTCATTGAAAACAAAAGTCCCACATTATTTTTAAATTGAAATTAATCCTCTATATTATTAGGAGTTTTACAATTTGCCCACTTGGGTTATCAATAATGCTGAACTTTTATATCGCTCTAAGAAGGGTAACATGATCATTACGGGAAGGCAAAATGTCTCCCAATTTTGCTGTAATTCTTTTCACAAACAAATGAGGCCCATCTGAGATCGGTGCCATATCATTTTTATTAGATCTCTTCATTTCAACCCCTACCCTCACTAAATTCATTTTCCTTGAGTCCAATTGAAATCATGTCCACGTCAATTAGAATCAAGAAAGTATTCTACAGTATTCCCTTCAGCCCTCTGCACAATTAACAGCCGCGTGAGCCCGGCAAGTGCACACGAATTCCTTGACCAATGAACCAGTGGCGGTGAGGCAAGCGTGTAATTCTTTTTTAATCCCAAAATAAGTGAAATTAATCAAAAGGTTAAATTAATCAAATATCAATAATTGAACACCTGCTCGTCGATACGAAGTAAAACTTAGGGGAAATATTGCGCATATACTTGGAGCACACACTGTCATCTGTACCCAAAGGCTTAAAAAATCTTAGTCTGGTCCCAGAAAATCTTTTCTTATTTATGTATATTTTTTTCCCCCAGAAACGAGGAGGATCTCATCTCCAGAGATACAAGGGCATTTTTTTTTTCTCAAAATAATCTATTTTTAAATAATATTTTGAAAAATGGACTCTATCAAAAATATTTCCAAATCTGATCTCTGACACATCAAGTCAGCTGCGTCGCATTTTGCCCGTTAGCGTAGGGCCCGTGCTGGCGGGTAGTTGATTTTTCTTCGTTATTTTCCTTTGTAAGTTACCGTTATTTTTTAAAATTATTTTCCTTGTTAGAAATTGACAATCCTAAACAGAAAGATTTAAATTTTTTTCATTTTTTCTTTGTCCGGAGTTTACAACTCCGGAAAAGGAGAAAAAAAAAAAAAATTCCTCCCTCCTTGTCAATCTTCTCCCCTCTCCCTCTCTCATCCTCTGAGGCATCCACGACAGCGACGACCGGGCTGGTTGAACCCGGGCACAATGGCGACGACGAGGGCGGCGGTGGCCATGGCGGCAACGACGAGGAGGAGGACGACGAGGGTAGCGGTGACATCGAGGAGGGCTGGTGCGGCTGGGCTGCTGATATGCACATCTAGTCATTTATTTTCATTTGTTTCACCTCACGGAGATAAAGATAATGGACGGTTCAGCATGAAGGGATCTCCTGACATGCTCATCTAGTCAGTTTGCCATGCTTACGGTTGTAACGAGGTGAAGCCACTGTCAGTTTTCAGTCATTGTTTAGGGTTCAGGGTACCAACTGCTTCTCAGTCGTCAAACGAGGGGAATGTGCTTATCTGTTGATTGAGGGTCATTTTTTCAACATGAACAGTCCAGCTCTTAATTTGTGCTGAGTAACACTTGGAAAAGCTGCAATTTCGCTGTGGTTTTTTTTTTTCATTTTTAATAGGAACAAATTGTGTACGAGTGTTTCTATACAAATTTGTACCTTTTATCTTGAGATTACTATGTAAAATTCTTATTAATGAAACACAGGGGTCCTTATCTCACGGTTTTATCTCAAAAAAACAAAAAAAACAGTGGCAGAAAATGCAATTATAATCCGTCCTGAGATGCATGCCTGCATAAAATTCTATCCAGTGTTGGTCCGTCAACCTTCCTAATCACTTCAACATTAGCCTGAAGATAGCCATGCTGTAACCGTCATTGCTATATAATTCCAAATCTATGCACCAAAGGAACTTATTTTAACTTCATGAAATTTTTAAAAATAAAATGACTATTCAGTTGTTGCTAAAATTCTATGGAATAAAACAAGTATAGCAGTACACAGTATATATCATATACAACTCTACATATGCACACTTTATTTTGTCAATAAGGTAACTGGACCAAGCAGGTTTCAAGGCAAGACCCCTCATCATAGTTTTGGGTCATTTGGCCATGAATCTGGCAGCAAAACTCCTCATGTGAGGCCGAGTGACATAAAATTTCATTACATCAGCCATCTCATTATGGGTCGGATAGCTAATATTCCCTTTTCATGGAAAAAGACAGATAATTATGACACTAAATATCAAAGATAATAAATACCGATGTATTATGCTAATATATAGCATGACACCATGAAAGAGAAATAGTAATATAAAATAAATCCATTATAATGTGTTTACAGCAAGTTAGCAGACAACAAAATAAGCTAAAGCTTGAGGGTGAAATTTCATGTGGAGTATTAAAAGATGAAACAAAAACATTTAACTGTGGAACAGAAAAACAAGCGCCCAAAATATACTGAATATGAATTAGGGTGGGCAAGTACTTGAAAAGTGAGAAAAATATAGATAATCAACCATGGAGATGATGGAGCTTTTAACACTGAACTTATATTATCAAAGTTCAAATATATTTCCTTTTCTGAACCCCTTTCTAAAATTGACAATGAACCATGGAGATGACAGAAGCTAAAACGGTAATAAGGTTCTAAAGCCTTTAAGCTTTTACACTGATCTTATTAGTTAATATTCCATTTTCTAACTCGCTCTTTAGAGCTCTCAACCATAGTTTTTGAAATACAATAATTTCATGCAGATAATGGTATTTTTACGGCCATTCTTTGTGCCAGCCAAGGTCTCGTGGGATCTGGGTCAATAAAAGGGTGAGCCAGAAACTGTTCAGCCTCTTCATCGACCAATTCTCTACACCACGTTACTCGGTTCGTATGGCAGCTGCCAGGACCGGAGCATCTAGAAATAACATCAAGAAAAATTATTAACAAATCATACTGGTGAAACTAAACTCTTGATAAGGCCATTTAAAAGAATGTGAAAGAACAAAAGCAAACCAGATGACTCTTGACAAAATTTCTCTAACCACCACACAAAGATAGATGTCCTGAGTCTTCTTAGACTCCATATGCACTGCACTGATTGACGTCAAGACATCAGAAGGCAAGAAACCTTTTAGTGAGTGGCCATAAATACCTATGAAACTACAGGTCTGGACACTGATTCAACCACCATATGGAAAATTCTCCAGACTGGCTATTTTCTGGAGCACGCCTCTACAGCATGTGGAAAGATCCTGATCAACTAAGAGATGTTACACACAATTAGGCCCTCCACAAGAACATGGGAAGATCTACCTAGATAGCAGCAGGATGGAAAAACCTGCAGTGCAATCAGTTGTTGCTTCCTTCAGTGAGAGGACATTGTGGAAGAGATCAATCACTCAGAGGAGACGGTAAATATTATAGTTTTCACAGGAAAATATGGATGGACCACAATTTTAATCTTCCAGAGGCACAATTAGGACCAGGTAAGTATATTGAAGGATGATCATCAGCCAGCAAGAGAATCTCAGAGGGAATCAAATTTGTAGCAGAATGACAGGATTACCTTCACCTACTGAGAGCAATCAAGTTCCACACAGAAATGAATATATTCAATAACCGATGAAGGAGTGGAATGGACGCAAGGCATCAGCACGCAGGAACTGCTATACTGGTTAAGCAGAAGAGAAAGCAACAAGTTCAAGTACAAAATCCCTTCAGAGTAGTACTATCTCATTAAGACTAAGACCTCACTTGGCACTCTGATGTTTAAGTGTTTTGAAAAGTTGTCGCCTCAGAGTTTCTTCACAAAACAATGTCCGGATGAGGCATTTCAGAAGTCAAGTTGTACTTAGTCAGTGAACTACAGAACTTTTTGACAATTACTTAAATGTTCATACACAATTGTTTATCTATGATAAACAAAATATGGTTCTCAGAACAAAGCATATAAAAGAAAACTTCCAAAAGGGTATGAAATATTTAAAACAGTACCTGTACTCGTAGAAACAGGCATTCCTCTCATTCTCGGTTTTGCCCCAGTTGTGCCAACCGACAGGCTTAATGCAAGCATCCATCCATGTGTACGCAAAAACAACCCTTCCAAAGGGTCCCCATGGCCTCCCAAGATGCATGTACGAAGCAGAACCATTTCCAGTTATAACACATCTGCATTGTTGGATTTTTTGATGAGGTTTCATAGAACAAAAGAAGACAAGCAGGTAAAGTGGAAATCACATTCATGCATGTGCAGGTTTAGAGATGAATTTTTGTATTGGATTAACGTGTGTGTCATCAAAGTTCTGGCAAATTTTACAACCGGTTGTGAACCTCAAGTTGACCCTCCAAATTGGTGGCAAATTCCTGCCAAGGGAACTATGGGCGAGAGGGGCTTTCCAAAAGTTCTAGAATACCAATTGAAGTAGGAAAATCAGTCATGCAATTTAAGTTTATGTGACAAAGGAAGAACCCTAGAAATAGTCTAACAGAAGGAGAAAGATGATAGATTTGTTACAAGGAATTGCATCCAAAACTAACACACACAATGAAACAAGAGCCGGAAAGAAAACACCTATTCCATTTATACAGTCACGGAGACAAAGGAAGCACCAATTTGTGATCTTTTTTTATGGAAGAAAAACTATGAAGCATAAGCCTCCCAGTGTTTCATTCACAAGAGCTAATTTGTGATATTGAATTAGTCAAGCAGGACACAAAAAATCATCTGTGAAAGCAATCTGTTGGGTGAATTTCGCGTTAATTCAATCAAAGACACAAAATCATGTTTAATATTTTCAACACATTCATTACAGTCTAGAATTAGACATGCAAAATAAATTCATTCAAACTGATGCTAAGAGAAAAACACTTACAACTCATCCTTTATGTGTGTAATTGGTGATATAGAATGTCTCCTCACATCCAATTGTTCTCATACTAGTTACTGATCCATTGTGCATGTTCTTAACCACATCAATGTAAACATACTTGTTTCTTTTCTAAAACCTGCCACATTATCCCTCTAGATGCCCACACGCATCTATACTTATCTCTACCATTATAAATCTGATTGGCCCCAATTACGAATTCATGTCCGATAAGGATTCAGTCTAAACATATAGGATCTCAGCATAAATACTATGTATCCTTTTTAAATACAGTTTTTTTCAAAATTAAAATAATTTTAAAAATCTGTTGAGGCCACCATTAAGATTCCATATTCATAATAACTTAAAGCCTTTATGGTATTAAGAATCTTAGTCAGTCGGTCTCCAATGTGAGGCCTGACTAGTCTTGCCCGGTATTGGGAAGCATCCGTGGCACATGCACTGTACATACCAAAACTAATGCTGATATATGTATTTGCACATGTACACATGTGCGTGCACATAGTTTAAGAGAACATGGTTCAATCTCTACCTTGACACAGCAACTTCAACACTCTGGCAGTGCTAGCTAGCAGGGATAACCGAAAGAGAGATTGAATGTGGGTGACAAGGACGGATCATCGATCTAAGTTGATTATGGAAGTGGGTTGAGGAGTAAGAGGCTAGTGGCAGCGGGTGATCCATCAAAACAATCAGAATGCTCAAATCTCGAACTTCAATTGAAATGAACCTTTTCGGTGATGATGAATTGGAATGATGGAAACCTAAAACTGACTATAACCTTTCGACAGATGTTGCAGATCAGGCATCTTCTTTTTCATGCATCATATTTTTTATTTCTTATAGTTGGCAAGGTTAAGTGCAGATAACAACTCTAGATAGCAAAATAAATTAATTTTGTTTTTCTATCATTTTCGTTTCATTTTTATCCCATCAAGATATTACAACTTTTAGGCATGGTTTAAATTTTCAGTGTATCGGTATCAACTAATGGTTTTTATATCAATATCATTCATATTGGTCGTCAATTTTCACATCGGCCATATCGACAATATTGGCCCCGTTATCGACCGATATCATAAGATTAATATCGTATCAGGTTTCTCAAAACTCAATACCGTATTGTTGA